>CAUYLG010053189.1:0-118060 GCA_963573385.1 Cacajao melanocephalus
CCTGTAGTCCCAGCTACTCGGGAGGCTGAGGCAGGAGAACTGCTTGAAGCCGGGAGGCGGAGGTTGCAGTGAGCCAAGATCAGGCCACTGCACTCCAGCCTGGCGCCTGGCAACAGGCAACAGAGTAAGCCTCTGTCTCAAAAAAAAAAAAAAGAAAAAAAAAATTGTATCATTATTTGCAGGCTAACTTTTCCATTTGTAACTAACACATGCCCTATACATTTATCTCTGCAGCTGAAGTATACACAACCCCTTCCTGCCTCGAGTCTATCAGCTCTCTTATGGGGTACAAAGGGAAGAAGAGTTAACAGGAATTTAAGAGCCTATGGTTAAGAAAATTATTTTGCAATTACAACTAAACTTATATGAGTTACTGATCATATTCAAATGAACCCCCAGGGACAACATAAAAACCGTGGAAATGAAGTAGTGTTTACTAGTACACAGAGGAAAAAATAAAGATGAAGTCCTTATTCTTAAGCCCTTACAGCTTACTAATACTGATCTGAATTGGGCATAATTTACTTTGGGGCAGTCACAAGAGCAACTTAGGAAACTGGTAAACTCCAGACAATGTAGAACTGAACTGGGTCTTATTACCAAACTTGGTGAAAAACAAGACATTACATAAATATAATCACACATTCTTAACAGAGGGTAAAAAATTAGAGCAGGCTGATCTGAACGTAATGAGTTATCTTGATTGTTCACAGTCAGTTACAAATCAAACTTCTTGCTCTACTCTTCCCCCCTTCTCACTACTGCACTTGACTAGTCTTAAAAAGAATTTTTTTAAAAAAATCAGAATAAAAAGAAAAAAAAGAACAAGAGCAAAGGTAAGAAAGTGGGCAATATAGGAGAGAATCATAGGTAGTTTCGTGTAGTTGGAGAACAGAGGGAACAATGAGTGAGAAAGAAGGCTGAAGAAAAAGGCTGGAAGGTCTCAGAGGTCCTCTTAGGGAACCCAGACTCCATGTTACATATTACATACTAATGACTAAGTGAAGAGGCAGTAATTATTCCCTCCCCTAAGTCTTTATGAACAATACCAGTATATATTAAAACACATCAAAGGGAGCATACTGATAGAAGCGTGTATATATTTAAAGCCCAGATTCTTCCCCATTTACACACAAGAGAATTCAGAGAAAAGGAGAGATGATTTTAGAAGAACAGGGTCCTGTAAAGGAAGGCTCTACAATGAAAGCCAGTAGAAGAACTGAAAGAATACAATTCTACAAAAGGGAAATTTGAGTTTCATGGCTAACTAGCTATGGAATTGAGTAAATTAATAGATCTCCATTTCCTTACAGGTAAACCCATTTGTTATCTACCCATAACTGCACACTGGACGGTGCTAGATGACAGAACTGAAAGTATTAACAAGCTATAATTTGTAACTACAGAATGTAATGGAACCTAAATTGTTATTCTGTAGGATGAGTGTCATTTCGGCATATAGAAAGGGAGAAAAAATGCATTACAGTAGAGGAATGGAAACAAAATACAGCGTAGTCAACTTGGGTAGAGCACAGGGAACAGAAGAATCATGTGTTTTCTTCATACCCAATTAGGTCTGATTATATTTTCTGTAAGTGTGAGAATTTCAGGTCAAGGATAAACAAATTGTTATTTTAACAAAGGGTACCAGGGCAATTGGATATCCACATGCAAAAGAATAAAACTGGACCTTTTCCTCACTCCATATGCAAAAAGGAAGGATTAAAAACCTAAACATAGGAGCTAAAATGATAAAACTTAGAAGAAATCTTAAGTATATATCTTCATGACTTTGGACTAGGCAACGGTTTCTTAGATATTACACCAAAAACACAAGCAACCAAAAACCACAAAAAAAATGGACTTCAAAATTAAGAATGTTTCTGCTAAAAAAAAAAAAAAAAAAAAAAAGAACGTTTCTGCTTCAAAGTACATTAACAAGTAAGACAATCCACAGAATATAAGAAAATATTTGCAAATCATGTATCTAATAAAGGTCTAGTATCCAGAATACATTTCGAAAAGGATTACCACCTAATGATAGAAACACAAATAAGCAAATTTTAAAACAAGCAAAGGATCTCAACAGACGTTTCTCCAAAGAACATATGCTAAAGGTCAATAAGTACATGATACCATTTGAGATCCACCAGGATTGGTGAGGATGTAGAGAAACTGGAACTCTCATACACTGTAGTGGGAATGTAAAATGGAATAGCCACTATGGAAAACAATCTGGCAGTTCCTGAAACATTAAACAGGTACATACACAAGATAAATGAAAACAGGCCCACACAAATGCTCACAGAATTATTCTTAACAGCCTAAAGATGGTAGCAACCCAAATGTCCATCGATGGACAAACAAACAGATAAACCAAATGTGGTATTTCTATATAATGTAGTATTATTCAGCCACGAAAAAGCACAAAATTCTGATACTTGCTACAATATTACACAAAATGAAATAAGCCAGACACAAAAAGACAACTATTCTATAATTCCACTTACATGAGGTACCTAGAGTAGTTAAATTCATAGACAGAAAGTAGGGCGGTTGCTGGGGGGAAAGGGGAGTTTCTGTTTAATAGGTATAGAGTTTTAGTTTTGCATGATGAAGAGTTGCAAAGATGGATAGTGGCGTTGCATTGCATAACAAAATACAAAATGAATGTACTTAATACCACTGAACCGTAGCTTAAGAATGGTTAAAATGGTAACTTTAATGTTTTACGTGTATCTTACCACAATACAAAAGTTTTATTTAAAAAAGGCCAGGTGTGGTGGCTCACACTTGTAATTCCAGCACTTTGGGAGGCCACGCAGGAGGATCATCTGAGCTCAGGAGTTTGAGACCAGCATGGGCAACAAAGTGAGACCCTGTCTATATAAAAAATTTTTAAATTAGCCGAGGATGGTGGTGTACACCTGTAATCCCAGCTATTTGGGAGGCTGAAGTAGGAGGATCCCTTGAGCCCAGGAGTTTGAGGATGCTGTGAGTTTGTACTCCAGCCTGGGTAACAGAGTGAGAACCCCTGACTCAAAAAAAAAAAAAAAAGAGAGAGAGAGAAAGTTCTGATGCAAGCTGCAACACAAATAAACCTTGAGGACAGCAGGCCAAGCCAAAGAAGCCAGACACAAAAGGCTGCATATTCTATGATTCTATTTATATGAAACGTCCAGAAGAGACAAATAGGGATAGAAGGCTGATTAGTGGTTGTCAGGAGCTGGGGCAAGGGAAAATGGTGAGTGACTATTAAAGGATATAGGATTTCTCTCTGTGGTGATAAAAACGTTCTGGAATTGATGGCTGCACAACTTTTTGAATAAACTGAAAATCACAGAATCATATTTAAAAAGATAAAATTTATGATATTTGAATTAATTTTAATTTAAAAATATATGTAAACTGACACTCAAGTTATTAAAGAAAATGAAAAACAAGATAGAAAGCTTCTCTAATAAGAATAGTGTCTGCAACTAAGTCAAATTATTTTATAAACATTTCTTTGAAACTTTAAGGAAAGGAGATCATTAAGTTTCCTTAGAGAAATGAACTCTAAAGAGGGAAATTATTTGTATAGCAATCATTACTATGACTTTTAAATATATGTGTCTATACTTTTTAGAGTTGTCTTAGTTTCATTTTGTTTTTTGAGACAGAGTCTTGCTCTGTCACCCAGGCCGGAGTTAAGTGCTAGGAAGACAGATCATTGCAGCCTAAACCTCCTGGGCTTAAGCAATCCTCTTGCCTCAGCCACCCGTTAACTCATAGGCACACACCACATGCCCAGCCAATTTTTTTTTTTTTTTTTTTTGATAAAAGACAGGGTCTCACACTTTGTTGTCTGGGCTGGTCTCGAACTCCTGGGCTCAAGCAATCCTCCTCTCTTGGCCTCCCAAAGTGCTGGGATTACAGGTATGAGCCACCATGCCCAGCCTATAGTTGTTTTATATGTTCAAAACAACAAACAAAAATAGCACAGGGCTTTTATAAATTTGTGACCTCCATCCTTCCCCTCAGTCTTTTCCATAAACTCTAATTATAAATTCTACTACAACAGGAAAAAACAGAATTATATCATTCTGAAAAAATAATATTTGACAATTTATACTAATAATCTTAGCAGGTCCTTTAAAGACTCAACAGACTTGGGGGCTAAATATGTTGCTTTGATATCCTGATATAAACTTCAAACTACAGTAGTTTCATCAATAGATAAAATAAGTTTATGAACATCTACCAGGCCATTTTGATTACAAGCAGAAATGTTCAGAAACCTGTCCTGGACAAAAATAAATCACTAAGTGCTTTTTGGTATCTGTATAAGGATTACCTTCCAGAGACATACAGCTGATCGTAAACAACAAAATAGAGGTATGCAACCTTAAATCCTACCTGCTGAGTTATTCAAACTCCACCAGTATATACTGCACTATTTAAAATAGCAACGATTAAAGCTGAAAAACCCTAACAAGAAATAATACCCAAAAAATGCTACTTTCCTGATACAGTTTCATCTCTGAGCAAAATAAATCAAATGCAAACATCTGATTTATAAATCAAAGTTAGACAATGTTAAACAATAAAATAAATTTGTTGAACAAACATTGCCATTTATATATTTTCTTTAATCTTAAACTTAACCATTAAACTTTGCCAACGCACGTTCTTCTATCTTTCTAATCTATTAAAGTTGTTATTCTCTTAATCCTTGGTTCTTTTCAACATTTTTTTCTACCATCAAATCTCTTGGCAGGTGTAGAGAATGGAGAGGAGGGAATAAAAATTTCCATAGGGAACCATCAGTAGTTTTTTGATACAACCTCCTATCTTGGTTTGTTCAAGAGCATAGAGTCACTTCAATATCCACCATCTCCCTCTTCAAATGTCAGTCCTTGGATTAAATGTTATATGTGCATTTGAGCCCAGGAGGCAGGGGCTGCAGTGAACTGAGACAGTGCCACTACATTCCAGCCTGAGAAACAGAGGGAGGCCCTGTCTCAAAAAAAAAAAAGTTATATGTAAAAAAATTAAAAATATATTAAAAGTTTGATTATGTAAAAAGTAGCTTCTACAGAGCATAGCTACATTTAATGGGATATTCTACCCTTCCAAATGGTGGTCTCTGAAATGAGACCCCAAATAATCAAGAGTATTTTAAAACCCATAATGTAGCCTTTCTAACCTCTTCACTAGTCTATCAGAATCCCAAGAGGACAAACACTAGCACTGAAGCACTGAAGCCGTAAAACGTGTATTCCCAAATTATTGGAAATAGTACCAGGCTGAAAGATCAGAACACCTAGTATAAATATGTTTAACTGTAGTTTTTAAAAGAGCAAAAATTCTGTGAGTTGTGTTCAAGTAATGTTTGGTGGTATGTACAAAACGAAAGGGAAAATGGAGTAGTAATTCTTGAAGAGCAACATCAGTAAGAATTATTTAAGAATAAAATGTCTAATATGATGATCCATATAGCTTATGACTTTAAAGCATTTTCACACACTTTTCCATTTATTTCCTCCAATCACCACAACATGACGTTCACAATCTATCACCATCCTTTAAGAAAGCATTTACATTAAATTTACGTAAGTTCTTATTGTCATGGTCTCACCCCTTGCACCATTATTTTTCCATTTCTCTAAGTAAAGCCGGTAACAAAGGTACAGGAGAAAGAAATGTTCAAATGAAGAATGTCTTACAGAATATGTATTTAGTACCACACTGTGCCAAACCCAACTGGAGTAAAAAATCCAGATGACAAGGAGGTCATGAAATACTACTCATCTGAATAAAAAACACATAAACTGACAATTGAGGTTGGTATGAAGACAAGTTTCACTGATAAATACTTTGACCAATGCTGGTTAACAGCTAACCTTACTTGCTGCTCCAAAAGCTCTCTGTATATTTTTAAAACCTAAATGCAACCAGCTCCGAAAGACCATTATCCATATTTTTCACGGATGTCAACTCTGCTTTTTGGTCAGGTATTGGGAAGGGCAAGTGAAGAGATTATTAACTTTATATTACCCTTTTAAACACAAAGAAGCAGAAAGACATTCCAACATACCAGTTCTTTAGCTAGTTTCCAGGAATTAACGGACTTTTATTACCCAATCTCTAATATCAACTATTCTCCTTTCTTCATCATCACATCTGTGATTTTCTTGGTCTTCAAACATACATTCCTAGGGATAAGATGGGACTAAGGGGCAGAGAAATGGGAAGGGTGGGATGGTTTTACAAATTCCATTATCACCACATATGATGACTACTCAGAAAATAAACGGCTCAACCACCCAACCACAGTAATAAAATTCTTGTGGAGCAGCAGTTCTACTATTAACTTCAGTAATTAAATTCCCATAAAGCAAAGTGTAGTCTGGGAACCCCTAGAGTTTCCCCTATACCCTTTGAGAGATGGAGAGGAGACAAAGCAAAACCACTTTCATAATTTTAAGGTGATTTTGCTTTTTTCCCCACTGTCGTTTTCTCACAAGTGGAGTTTTCCAGAAGCTACAAGAGAAGTGATATTGCAATAGGTTGAATGAAAAGCAATGCTGCTATTCTCATTCAATTTTTTGTTAAAGTTATTTTAATTTCTAATTTCTAAAAAGGGGTCCTGAGATCAGGTTTGTGAACCACTGTCCTAGAGTATGGTCAATTAAGAGGTCTTACACAGCATCTGGTGACTCCATCAATCTACTCAGCACTCATCACCAAACAAAAAAATGGTAGTGCCAGTCATGTCTCCTAAGTGGGTACCCAATACCTTTCTATACATTCTCCTATCTTGAGAACAACAAGACACAGGTTACACTATTTTCTTGCTGTATGTATTAAAGACACTCAACCAGTGATATGAAATATCATAACCCCTAATACATACCAACCAACAATTGCAGTGAACACCCACATACCTACCACCTGAATCCTACCATTAACCTTGTGCCATACTTGTTTTATCAGATAGCTATCCATTTCTAGCAGTTAAAAACTGAAGACATCAGCACATGCATATCACTAGTTTTTTCTTTCAAAGTAAAATTTACACACAATGAAATGCACAAATCTTGGGTGCACATTTGCTGAGTTTTGACAAATGTATAAAACCCAAACCCATAACAACTGAATACAATTATCCATTCTACTATAAAGACACATGCACATGTATGTTTACTGTAGCACTATTCACAATAGCAAAGACTTGGAACCAACCCAAAGGCCCATCAATGATAGACTGGATAAAGAAAATGTGGCACATATACACCATAGAATACTATGCAACCATAAAAAGGATGAGTTCATGTCCTTTGCAGGGACATGGACTTGGAAACCATCATTCTTAGCAAACTAACATGAGAATAGAAAACCAAATACCGCATGTTCTCATTCATAAGTGGGAGTTGAACAATGGGAACACATGGACACAGGAAGGGGAACATCACATACCAGGGCCTGTGGTGGGGGAGGATTGGGGGGATAGGGAAGGAATAACATTAGGAGAAATACCTAATGTAGGTGACGGGCTGACGGGTGCAGCAAACCACCATGGCATGTGTATACCTACGTAAGAACCCTGTACATTCTGTAGATGTATGCCAGAACTTAGAGTACAATAACAATTTTTTAAAAATACAACTATCCCAGAAGCCTGCCCCTTCTCAATAGATCCCTGCCTATTCTCCCACAGAGGCCATTATTCCTGATTTTTTCCCCTACCATTGTGAACAAGTCACGTTTGTTCTAAAATTTCATATAAATGTAATCATGCACTATGTACTTCTTAGGCAAAGTTTCTGTCACTTAGCATGTTTTTGAAATTCATCCATATTATAGTATCAGTAGTCCATTTCTTTTTAATGCTGAGTAGTATACCATTTATGAATACATCAGTATTTATCCATTTTCCTCCTAGTGGATTATTTCTAGTTTTCTGCTCTTAGAATAAAACTGTTATTAACATTCTTGTACCTAATTGTCTTGGCCCTATACATCATTCCCTCTTGTGTAAACACCTAAGAGTGGAACTCCTAGGGGAAGAAAAACTTATAATGGGAAATTTTAAAGATACACAGGGGAACAGAGAGTAGTATAATGAATTCCAATTAAAGTCAGCTGCAACTATATTAATTCAGACACTCTTGTTTCATCTATATTCCCCTGATCACTTTGAAGTCCTAGGTATTATCATTTTGTCTTTAAATAAATAGGCAAACAACACTTCAAATCTAGTAGTTGTTTATCATAAAATATTTATCACTGACTTACCTACAGATTAAGAGTTTAATTAAAGTAGCAATGAATAAACTTTTCTTCTCTTCACATCTTTTAAATGATGCCTCTCTACCACCCCCTTGATATCCAGAAAGTCAATGGTGTAAACTCAGATATATTTTCTGTTGCCACCTGGAAATTAGCGCTAAATACAAAAATTGGTCTTAATGATAAAAACAGAGAACATCAACATAGCCAACCAGATTTCCCAACTGCTGGACACCTTGACTCAACTAATCCCATACTATGGTATCATCTTCTAAATGAAAACTACATGAGACTTAAAAATATTAGTTCTCTTAAGCAGTCCTTTGTGAGAAGGGAGGCAGTACTCATACATTCAATACTGAACAAGGAGATAACATGTCAAATCTTCTGGCCACCAGATTTTTGTTAGCCTTACAAACTTGCTTGCGCCGGGCGTGGTGGCTCACGCCTATAATCCTAGCACTTTGGGAGGCCGAGGTGGGTGGATCACCTGAGGTCAGGAGTTCAAGACCAGCCTGGCTATCTTGGTGAAACCCCATCTTAAAAAAAAAAAAAAAAAAAAAAAAAAAAACAAAAACTTGCTTGTGCTGGAAAGGGTTAGGGGAAAAGACCATTCTCAACCACTGCTAACGACAGTGTATACTCATACCTTTTCAAAGGACTATCTGGAAAAAAAAATGCAAGTCTTTTGATCTGGAAATACCACTGCACAACACCTCAGGTCAGGAGTTGAAGACCAGCTTGGCCAACATGATGGAACTTCATCTCTACTAAAAATAAAAAAAATTAGCCAGGCATGGGGGTGCACACCTGTGACCCCAGCTACTCCAGAGGCTGAAGCAGGAGAATTGCTTGAATCAGGGAGAGAGGTTGCAGTAAGCTGAGGTCACGCCACTGCTCTAAGGCCTGGGCGGCAGAGCGACACTCCATCTCAAAAAAAACCAAAAAACAAACAAACAAAAAAGCCTTCAAGCAGCCTATAGTCTAAGGACAAAACCCTCAAAGTCAATGAGTTTTCAAACCTTATTACAGTATTGTGTGTATAAGAGAGTCTTCAATATTACAGACTAGGAGTTTTGCCCATCACAGATCTATCTTCCTTCCTTCCTCATTATAAGCATTAATGTCTCATATTTATTAAAATGCACAAATTCCTCAAAACAGAGATTCACAACGTGGTCTGAAGTGAGGTACTTTGTACTTAGGGCCTACTGTGTTCCATGTCATCAGCAGTTACACCACTTGGGTTCAAATCCTTGCTCTTACCATTTATTAGCTTTGTAATCTTGATGGCCACATTACTAACTCCTTTGCCTCACTTCCCTCAACTTTAAAACAGAGATACTATCAACCTATCTTAGGGAGCAAAGTGAGTATGAAATGTTTAAAATAGTGTTTAGCGTACAGTGAATGCCTGGTAAATGTTAACTATGAGCCATTATTCTAACTACAAGCAGGCACCATCATCAATTTACAGAAGAAACAGAGTCTGAGAGATTAAGAAATTTGCCAGTGTCCACGCAACTAAAAGATAATGGAACAACGATTCAAAAACTGATTCAGAGCCTATACTTTTTCCACTGTGTCAATAAAATCACATTTAGATTCATTAACTATGAAGAGGAGACTTACTCAAAAATAATGACCAGCTAAGACATTTTTTATACAAAGAGATTAAATTTAAACATAACTAAATTCAAGTATATTATTCAATTAAGGTTACAAGGCTTTTATACTATGACAGAAAACTTTCAGAGATTCTCTACATACTATTTTAAGTCATTCTTATTTTTTAAAATCATAACACGCACTTTAGTTTCTGAAATTGTTTATGCATTATGCTAAAGCAATTTACTGAAATTCTACTAGAATTGATCTACAGGAGAGGATAATACGATTTTTAAGACAGAAATTATCTTGTATACACTCAAACTGCCTGGTTCTTATTCCAAGGTCACTGACTTTGTAAATGACAGATTTTGCTCCCAAGTCCCAGAGGGGCTTTGTGAATCCCTGTCTTTTTCTATTTGCCCTTCCCTCACACCCAAGTTCTTCTTAATGACTCTCAAACATCTTATATGTAATATGTAAGCCCAGGGTTTTTTTGTTTTTGTTTTTGTTTTTCAGCTGGAATCTTGCTCTGTGGCCCAGGCTGGAGTGCAGTGGCACGATCTCGGCTCACTTCAACCTCGCCTCCCGGGTTCCAGCGATTCTCCTGCCTCACCCTCCCGAGTAGCTGAGACTACAGGTGCGTGCCACCACGTCCAGCTAATTTTTTTGTATTTTTAGTAGAGACGAGGGTTTCACCTTGTTGGCCAGGCTGTTCTCCAACTCCTGACCTCCGGGTGATCCACCAGCCTCGGCCTTCAAATGTACTGAGATTACAGCTGTGAGCCACCACCACACCCAGCCAAAGCCGAGTTTTTTTGGTCTAAATTTTTCCCTTCCCAACACTCATTAAGATCACCAATGACTTCTGCATCAGATCACCAACAACTTCCACATCACTTCCTTCTGAAGCGATTTCGCTAAAGTCACCAGTTTTCAACCTCCCATGTATTCTTCAATCTGGACTTTAAAAACTACTCATATACAAAGTGGAAGGGAGTCAGAGCAGAGGCTAGGACCTACATTACTCTATAGCCCCAAACTATGAGAACTGGAAGAGACAGAAAGTGTAGCCCAAGGTCTTCAGTTTTACAATGACACTGAGAGACAGCTCTAACTGGGTGAAACCTTCTCTAACTCCTTTCATATTATTGAGAGTTTGGACCTCTTAACAGTTATTTACTCTTGAGTCTGGACTTTAACATTTTTTTTCCGCTTCCACGGTTCAGTAACCTCTTTCAATATAGTAATTATCAAAAGTGTTGAGAGTTGTTCACAGAGTTATTTTGAATGAATGGTTCAAGTAATTCTGCCCCAACCCACTCTATGAAAGGGAAAGATGAAGCTGAGAATATCTGCTCTTTTCTATTAAAATTTTGGCTACCTTTCATGTTACTTTTACTAGTCTTCTATAACCACTCAGTCAGTCTCACCCCTTCCATACCAAATTTTCCTTCCTGTTCACCAAAGGAAAAAAAGAAAACCCGTATTAGCATCCATGTGCAGAAACTTTAGGTTTTCCTCTCTACCATCCTAGACTCCTTACTAAATTACTAACTCATCAATTATCAGACTCTTGTTCACTTGTCTATCACTTACTTGTCCGTCAGTTCAGATCACAGACTGGTTAGTTAGCACTCAAACCACGAATTCTAGATGCTGCTACATATACAATGGTGGCTGACATCTGTAATCCCAAGACTTTGGGAGGCCAAGGCATGAGGACTGCTTGAAGCCAGAAGTTCAAGACCAGCCTGGGCAACATGAGACCCCATCTCTACAATAAATAAAACCTTTTTAAAACTCCACTGTTTCCCACCAATCAGATGAGGGGAAAAAACTCCTCACTCTAACCTTCTCCTATAAATAATGATTCCCACCTTTCTTTCCAGGCTTGTCTTCTGCAACAACTCTACACATACTCTGCTCCAGCCACACCAACTTATTCTTCCCTGAACAAGCCTTATCCTGGATATTCCTTCAGCTTTTACTGACACCTCTCCCAGCCTCTTCCCTCAATGTTCACCCCACAAAAAGGTATCTTTTTGAACCCTTTTCTGAGGTTTCTATTTCCTCCAGACTAGATAGCATTGTGTTCATTAACTATCTGATGGGAATATTCTTGCGTTATTTATGTTCGTGTATCTCCCACATGCACTCTAAACTATAAATCATCAGAGGGCATCATCTACAGTTCTGTTTTGTTCTGCCCCATATTGCTTAGAGCACAGTGCCTGGCACACAGAAGCTCTCAATACAGTTGCCAACCTGAAGAAGTGCTTTCCCAAGATAGGTTGGCCACCAAGCTACAATTAGCCTCTTAAGCCATTTTATGAATATTTCATTTATGCCTTGGTGTCTCAGATTCACTAAGCTAAAGTATTCTATTTCTTCTTACTATATAAAAGAGACGGTCCTAAATTCAGGGATTCTCCTATTGAAATGATCTGTATGAGAGTTCTAATAACTGGTCTCCCTCTCAAGCTACATATCAACTAAGCAAAATTCTTCCCCAACTTATGCCATCATAAAAAGCAAAATTTGTAAGAGCCACAAAATAAAACAAACATTCCTTTGACTCAGAGTTATCTTGATCCAGAACAAGAAAAATTATGTGGTGATTCTGAATTGCTTCAAGGTAACTAACTGCAAAGTAATAACTGAACAGAAAGAGACTGAAATATATCCTGTGAGAGCACCCAAAATACATATACAGAAAACCCTGCTAACATGGAATTCTTATGAGACTTTCCTTGGTAACAGACAATGCTGTTAATAGCCATTACCATATGTTATTGAAGGTGAAGTCTACCATTACTTTCAAGTGGGCAAATTTTTTTTAATACAAGCAATTCAGTCCAAAAAGCTTTTACAAGGGCTTCTTCAATGCCAAGCAGGGACTGGAAGCTAAGAACACACGATGACTACAACAAAGTTTTGACTTAATAAAGTAAATAACCTCAAGCTTTCTCCACTTTAGTGCGCACTCTGTCTGCATTACTTTATTTGCCCCTTTACCAGCTATTTCCATCAGCCATGGTTTTGTTCGGAGCGCCTGTCGTCGTATTAGAAAAATAGACAGGTTAAAATAGTTTTGTGGATTTTTTTTTAAACAAGGGGTGGGGGAGGGAGCCAGGGCTAAATTATTTTTTCCATTCCCTTTTGAAAAAATATCACCAGTCTAGCATGGCAAAGCCCACCTAAAATACGATGTGCACAAACACATAAAAAATCAGTAGGCCTCTTGTAAAAGTGGCACTTAAAGAAAGGCAAATCACATCAGATTATTTCCTATTTTATTCATAGAAATGACTCTGCAGCACTGAAACATTTAAAAAACACTCCTGCATATAATGCTGGCATTTCAATTTTAAAAACTTAACTTACTGATCAAAAGATTCGTGTAATGACAAAGCTAAAAATGTTCTCTCACTAATAAGGGTGAATCACACCAGCCACCTACTCCACCCAACAATCGCCCTTGCTAAAGCTGGACAGTCCAAAACCTGGAAAGCTTGCTCCACACCAGAAACGAATTCGCTTCAACACGAGTTTAGTTTAAGCACAGCTATGCAACAGCAAAGAAATGTTACTAAATGTTGAAATTTACCAGGACACTGTGTTCTTCAGGTAGAGCTGTTCCCTTTTAACATTTACCGAACTCCCTCCTCTCTCCTGTTTATAAGGGGGGGGGGGCGCAACAGACACTCTTACTTGAAAAATGAAGTATCTGCTCAGATTTTCCAAGTAAATTTCAATTACCGGGTTTGGGAAAAATCCCTACATTGTCTAACAAAAAGGTTCCTGCGCCTTCTTTCAACTGCCTGAAAGCCTGTGAACCAACTCAATACATTTAAAGGGCTCATAGATCTCAGGACACAGTCTTCCGGCACAAGAAACTTTAAAATGCCTTTCAGTCTCGCAGAGACCTCTACTTGGATGTTTCCAAATTCCATCGTTCGGTAGCTACCCAGCATCTGGGGAAAAAAATGGACTTATCCTGGGAAAAGCGGTTTCCGGAGTCTCAAGAATCAGGGAAGCCAGGGCTCACCCGAAACCCTCCACCTCGGCAGACAGTCCGGCAAATTCCGGCTCACGTTCCTTTGCTTGCCCGCGAAACTCTCAATGAAAAGCACCCTACAAAAGGCCTCCCCTGCTCCCCGCGCCGAGGACTCACCAGGACCGTGGTGCAGATGGATCTCAGCTCGGACTCCACTTTCTCCCGATAGTCCTTAATCAGCTGCAACTTCTTGTCGGAGGTGTCGGTCTTCTGCTCGATGCTCGAGATGACCCTCCAGGCGGACCTGCGGCCCCCGACCACGTTCTTGTAGGCCACGGAGAGCAGGTTGCGCTCCTCGTTGGACAGCTCGGCGCCCTGCTCGGTCACTGCCTTCATGCAGGTGGCCATGTCGTCGTAGCGCTCGGCCTGCTCGGCCAGCTTGGCCTTCTGGATCAGCTCCGTCTTCTCCATGGCGGGCGCGGGGACGGGGCCGGGGCGAAGGGCGAGGAGAGCGAGGGCGAGCGCCGACCCGGAGCGGGAGGAGACTCAAGAGCTGCGGAGGGGCGGGGCGGCGAGGCGAGAACAAAAAGCAGGGAGGGAGCGCCGTCAGACAATGCGACCCGCCGCCCGCTTTTGTCTCCCGCACACGCGGCCGCTTGAATTTCCCTCTCCCCCGCCCCAGCCCCCGCCCCCGTCGGGCGCCCGGAGAGGCCGCGGCCCGCGGCGGGAGGAGGCGGGGGCGGCACGGAGGCCCCGCGCGCGGGAAGCCCCAGCCGCCGCCGCTCCCGCCACCCCCGCCCGGCCGGCCCAAGATGGAAGCGACGTTGGCTCCGCACCTTCCCGCCCAGAGCTGTCCCTGAGGGGAGCGGCGTCGACAGCCGGCCGCTCCCGAGGGCGGCGCCTCAGCCCGGCCCTCAAGCCCAGCGCAGCCGGAGGAGGCCCGCGACCAACCCAGCCGCTCACCTTCACGTCTCCGCGGCCGCGACGCGAGTCCCACCACTTTGATCTGTTTTTGGCTTTAGCCGAGGACCCTCCCGTCTCAGCCTACCCCGGAGCTGAGGGGCGGTCCGCCGCCCAATTACGCGCCGAGCTTGCCCCGAGAGTCCCGCCCCCTGACGCGCCTCTGGCCAGTGAGGACCGAGCGCGCGGAAGGGGGCGAGGGGGCGGGGCGGGAGGGAACGCGGAGGCTAGGAGGGTGGGTCGGCGCGGGGAAGTTCGGTTGGCCGGCAGGCTGCGGCTTCGGCCACGGGGTTTCCTCCAATTAGATCCAGGGTAAAAGGACGTCACTGTTGCCATGGTGATGCCGTTACCAACTCCCCTCAGCCTCCCCGCCACCCCGGCACTTCTGGGTGCGGCACGAGACCCAGAGGCGCGCACGACCTCCGAGGCGGCAGCCGCGTCTCCCGCTGCGGATGGTGCATTGCATCTCGCGGGCTCCGGCCGAGGCTGGACTTCGGAGGGTGACATAATCGGCTGTTTGGAGCACAGGGGCCTTTCTTTCCTCCACCTTTCCATCCGTGACAAAGGTTTGGATCCCAAGTCACTAAACCCAGACGTTAATGACGTTGCCATTAGGGCTCCGAATTCAGCAAACCACATCCCCATTAAAGAAGAATTGATTCATGGAGACATTGGTTTCAGTATGGCATTTACGTGACAAATTCAAGTTTCCAGATGGGCACCTAAAACAAAAAATTCCCTTATGAAAAGGTAGGTCCCAGAAGATCCAGGCGAGTCTCTGTGGTTTTCTTTAAAATGGGGAATGTCATTAAGCACAATTTGCAGGAAAACACCTATAACCACCCCTCACCCCCAAAAAGCCTGCCCATAACATCTCCCCGACAAAAAGCAATTTTTATGTTTCTTTCAGGCTTTCCAGGTTATGCATCTAAATACATAATTTTTCACATCATTGTCGCCTGTGTACCCACTTTTCGTTTCTGGTATTATTTGTGAGAGGACACTTGAAAATCTGAAATCCTCTCCCTGGGTGTTGATTTCTGATTTTCTCCTCCTGAGGAACACCCTGCTGAAGTGGGGAAGATTTCCCCAGGCCCCTCCCATTCAGGGTCATCCCTGGCATCTCGCTTTCCTTTTAAACCACTCCTGTCTCTCCTGGCACTTCCCCAGTGCCCTCACTCCATCCAGGTAGGGTGACTGTCCTGCCCGTCTGGTGAGTGGCCTTTGTGCCATCTTAAGATGAGAATTGCCATCTGGGTTCATGCTGCTATGATCCCGATTCCAGCAGGTCTAGGGAGAATGGATCGTTGAAGAGCCAAGAATGCCACAGGCAAGAAAGAATTTCTCATTCTCAGTGGAGACTGAAGCGAATCTGGAGAATCTCTAGAATAGAAGAATTGAGAGTGCAGACAGATGGGAAGAGAAGGTGCCGCCTTTCCAGAAATTCAGACTCCCTCTTGGCTGCCCCTCCCTGTCCTGACTTGTAAAGGTTGCTTTGTGCTTTGACAGACAGGAGAGGCCTGGATTGGAACGGGCCTGTGTCTTAATGCAGAAATGCCTTACTATGTTCCAGCCTTCTAATGGAGGGCCCTGCTGTTATTTCTGGAATCCCTGGGGCCCCGCAGCAGACACATGAGTGTTTATGGCCCTGTGGGCTGGGGTGGAGCCGGACACCGAGAAATCCCAATGGAAAGAATTTGCATGTGGAAGGTCAGATAAAATGCCTTCTGTATGACCAGTGAATTTCAAGCTCACCGAAATTAGAGGCAGCTCAGGCAAGGAGAGGAGCCAGTGGAGGTGGACTGCGGATAGAGACCCTTGAGAGGAAATTGTCAGGGGATGGAGCCTCTGTGATAGGGAGAGGGGCTGCCAGAAGGAGCAAGCACACTAAATACTAAATTCTTTGTCAGAAAGTCTCGACTGTGCTGCTGTCTCCCCCAGTGACCTTGGGCAAGTTTTTGCTGCTTTTCATACCTCAGTCTTGGAAATTTCTGCTTTCATTCAATCAAATATTTATTGAACACCAACTCAGCTATTTGCAGTCATCTGGACTCATGGGTAAAAACTGCTCCCCACCAATGACGCAGTATAAAATTGCATTTTAGGAAGATTCAGAGGACCCTCTGCATAGTTAAAGGCTTCTGTGTCTGAAAGAACTCAGGTTGGAGAGAATAAGTCTCTGGGAACTTGAAGTCCCTGGACACAGAAAGAGCTAACCTGTGTTGAGTGATTGCATGTGTCTAGCACTATTTTAAGTCTTTTGCAAGAATTAACTTTTTCAGTCTGCTTAATGCCGCTACAAAGTAGGTGTTACTATGCTCACCATCTCTATTTCACAGACAAGGAAATTTAGGCACAGGGTGGGCAAGCATGTTGTACAGGGTCACACAGCTTAGAGAGCAGCAAAACTTGGATACGGACCCATGCAGTTCAACTGGTGCCAAAGCCCATCTTTTTAAGCACTGCTAAGGCTGCCTCACCAAGTCTCCCCCAGATCACTGCTAGATGCTATAGAGATTCTAGGATGGATCAGACCAGTCTCTGTCTTCTAGGAGTTGCATCCTAGTAAATATGAAACCTGCTAAGCGTCACATCCAGCATACTGGGAAGAAGTCCAGGGAACAGACAGCTAACAAAGGGAGTACCGAGAAATTATTACCTTATTTATGAAGTTCTTATTATTCTTTCTAAGTTACCTGGTATGAAGAAGCTGCTGGAACAAAAGGAGCACATTGAACTTGGAGCCAGAAGACCCTACATTCCAGGCCTGCTATTTATATGTTATTTGACCTTGGATACCTTGTTCTCCTCAGAACCTCAGTTCCCCCTACCTATAACCTAGAAAAATAATCCCAGCTGGGCACAGTGGCTCATGTCTGTAATCCCAACACTTTGGGAGGTCTAGGTGGGTGGATTGCTTGAGCCCAAGAGTTCCAGACCGGCATAGGCAACATGGCAAAAACCTGTATCTACAAAAAATACAAAAATTAGCTGGGTGTGATGGCGCACACGTGTAGTCTAAACTACCTGGGAGGCCGAGATGGGAAGATCACCTGAGGCCAGAAGGTCGAGGCTGCAGTGAGCCATGATTGCACCACTGGACTCCAGCCTAGGCAACAGAATGCGACCCTCTCTCAAAAATCATCATCATCATCATCATCACTACATGGCAGAGTTGTTGTGGAGATTAGATGAACTGTCACATAGGAAAATGCTGAGCATGTAGCAAGTGTTCAGTAAGTAGTGTTTTCTTTTTTTCCTTCTTTCCCTCTGCTTGGGTATGGAGTACAGGGCTAGGGGGATGCTATCCTGCTGCAAGGAGCCTTAGAACTTTATTAAATCTTTGGTGAAAGCTTATCTCTTGAATCAGTGTTGTAATTAGTTCAGTTAATGGTCTACAGAATGGCTACATTCCATGTACATTTCAGAATGAATGAGTTCTTCTGGTTGCGCTCCCTCTCATAAATTGTTTCAGTGATTTATTTGCCCAGAGCAATGGATCACCAGAAACTTCTTCCTTTCCTGCCATATGGCAGCTAGTTTAGTGACAAAAACATTTGAGTGGGACTTTTCACTCAAACTCGTCATGTAATTATTATTGTAATTATCAGTGCTTCTGTGCAGTGGGCAGTTAAAGAGTTGCCCCCACCCCACCTGTGGGTGCTAAATGAGGTTTCATAGAGTCAGGGACAGGCGGGGAAATCAAGGGAGCATGGTCAGGGAAGTCTTTCTACATACTCCTTAGTTTGAAACTTGATTCACTTTGTTCAGGGTGATGGTTAACTGTATGTGTCAACTTTGTGGGTCATGGAGGCCAGATATTTAGTCAAACACTATTCTGGGTGTTTCTGTGAGCGTGTTTTTGGATGAGATTAACATTTAAATCGGTGGACTTTGTTGGTGGTGGGTTTTGGGGTCTTGTTTTTTGAAACAGAGTCTCACTGTGTCACCCAGGCTGGAGTGCAGTGGTGTAACCTTGGCTTACTGCAGCCTCCACCTCCCTGGTTCAAGCGATTCTCCTGCCTCAGCCTTACAACTGGCTGGGATTACAGGCATACGACACAACCCCAGCTAATTTTTGTATTTTTAGTAGAGACAGGGTTTTGCCATGTTGGCCAGGCTGGTCTCCAACTCCTGATGTCAAGTGATCCGCCCGCCTCGGCCTCCCAAAGTGCTGGGATTGCAGGCATAAGCCACTGCGCCTGGCCTAAATTGGTGGACTTTGAATAAGCAGTTTTCACTCCCTAATGTGGGTGGGCCTCATCAGGTTGATAGACCTGAACGGAACACAAAGAGCATCCTTATTTGAGCAAGAGGGAATTCTTCAGCAGACTGCTTTCAGACTCCATCCAAAGCGCCGGCCCTTCCCAAGTCTCCTGCAGACACCTTTAGAACTAGAAAGGGAACATGAACTCTCCTGGGTCTCCAGCCCGCTGGCCTGCAGGTTTTGAACTTGCCAGCATCCATAACTGTGTGAGCAAATTCCTTATAATAAATCTCTCTCTCTCTACACACACACACACACATACATATATATATTCTGTTGAATGCATTCAGTAACATTTTTTTTTCACCCAACAAATGATATGGATATCTTTGGGATTTTTTGTTTTTTGCTTTTTTTTTTGAAATGGAACCTCACTCTGTTGCCCAGGGTGGAGTGCAGTGACATGATCTCTGCTCACGCCAACCTCTACTTCCCAGGTTCAAGCAATTCTCCTGCCTCAGCCTCTGGAGTAGCTGGGACTACAGATGCATGCCACCATGCCTGGCTAATTTTTGTATTTTTGGTAGAGATGGGGTTTCACCATGTTGGTCCAGCTGGTCTTGAACACCTGACCTCAGGTGATCTACCCACCTCGGCTTCCCAAAGTGCTGGGATTACAAGTGTTAGCCACCACGCCTCACCAGATATGGATATCTTTTGATAGCTTTTAATATATGTCTGCAACATATCAGTCTGTCCTCTCTCCCATACTAGACCATGAGCTTCTGGAGGGTAAGGGTTTTTTGTTTTTTTTTCAACCTTGTAGTTGGTGACCGCTCAACAGCTGGGTAAAGTTAGGTATTATAGTTCCCACTGTCTGGCTGCCTAAACTGGTGCTCAGAGAGGTTAAATTACCTATCTCAATTGGTAAACTTTAGAGTTAAGATTTAAAAACAGGTCTGTCTGATTTCAGTCTTCTACTACAACAAACAAGAATCTGTGCTACCTGCGATGGAAGACAGAAGCCCCAGTGTTTGCTGGCCTGGGAACAGTGTTTAGTTATTTGAGGCTGGTGGGTGGCTGAATATGTATCTACCCGTGAGTCAGTGGCTGATTTTATTTTCATATGGAAGGCTCTGTTTTTATGCTCAACACATCCAGCCGTGAAAGAGGTGCCTCCTTGTCCCTCATCTGTCCCCTTTAATGGTCTACATGGTTCCCCTCCTCTCCCACTGCCACCGTCAGACTGTTACCTCCCAGTGGGCAAAGTTACATCTGACCTTCATGTCCCTGGTGACTTTACTGGCCCTCAGAAGGCATTCAGTGAAGGCTTGTTTGGAGGGTGGATCCCGACCATCAGCAGGACGCATTTCCAATAACATGACCATCGGCATTGTGTGCTTACTGTGTGCCCAACCATATATGGAGTCACTAGAATAGTAAACCCACAGAAGGAAAGCACACAAGGCAGAGCTGTGTCTCCAGCAGATGTTCTGTAGATACAGGATTGCATCTGCTTGGAAGAGTACACCCAGAACCTTGAAGCCAGCACAGAAGGTCCCTGAACCATCAGAGAGCTGTCGCAAGATCACACACGGATGCTCACACATGCAAGACTTAGAGGAGCGTTCCCCAAGCCCTCGCTCAGACTCAATTTCCTGCTAGTTCATTGAACAAAATATTTAAAGGTCTTCCACGTGCCTTGTGTCCTAAGGGCTGGGGTTTCCAGCATGAGTAAGACACGTTCTGTGCTTAGAAGAAGCTTGATCAAGAGATCAGAGTTGGGACATATATATGTCCAGAGAGTTGGGATTTTTTTTTAAGTTTTGGTACATAATCGTCTCCCTAATTATGACTCATCTCCAGACAATTCAAGATAGTTGAATAGATGAATGACCACAAAACAGCTAGAGAACAATGCACACAGGAGTTGATTGTGTGTCTCTCACAATAAGTGCTATGGGAGTTGAGAGAAGGGAGACGTGAGTGTGGGCTCAGGCAGCAGGGGGCTACAGAGTGAAAGGGACCCCTGTGGGGAGAGCCACTGAGGTTATGCCAGTCTGTGTTTCCATCCTTCCTGCTGCCTGGTGGAAGGTCCCCCAGGGAGCGAAGGAAGGCACAGGTGCTTCTCTTTGTGCTGGAGTTGGGTTTGGAGAGGGCTGACTCCCAGAAAGGTGGCTCTGGATAAAATGCTGGAATGTAACCACCCAGGAGAGCTCAGCAGCCACAGTGCAGAGGATTCTTCTACCTCTCCCCCTCCTGCCCTAACCAGCTGAGCACCAAGCACATGGGCACTTTAAAAGCATAGACCACGGTGGGAGACTCGCTGTGCTACCCCCAACCCCTTCAGCAATAGCGGCTCTGTACAAAATGCAAGTGTGCCCTTCATTTTGCTTTGTGACTTAAAACCCTTCACCATTATTCAGCTGCAGCCCAGCATGGTGGTTGGACTCAGGAGCCCAGAAGACCTGGGTTCAAATCATGGCTGCACCACTCATAAGATGTGTGATCTTGGGCAGGTCGGCTGGCTGCTCTGTGCCTCAGTTTCCCCATTTGTAAAATGAGGATGATAGTAGTAAGCGTCCTACCCCACAGGGTGATTAGGAAGCCCCAGGGAGGAAGGCTGGTGAGGATCTCCCCGACTCCTCTCCTGTCCTCTCTCTTGGCTCCGTTCCTTTTCTCTGCTTCAGCCTCTTCTGAGCTTTACTCCTGCTGCCATCTTCCCCAGCTACCTGCTCATCTCTCAGGGAGGAAATGGTATGTCCTAGGGCTGGGGTGTCCTGGGGCTCCGAGCCCCTCTCAACTAGGTGAGCTCCCCATCCTGGGCTCCCCAAGCATGTAGCTACTTGATGTTGCTTCCCCTGGTCCACTTGCCCAATAGCTGAAGGCATCCCAGAGTGGGGGTGCTACGTCCCTGTGATTTGCCTGTGTAGCTCCAGTGCCTAGCAGAGTGCTCGGCAGATATGCTGGGTGCCAAGAAAGCAATAGCCGAATGGACAAATTCACAAAGGATGGAAGGAGGAGTCACAGGCCAGTGCACAGTGCCCAAAGGACAGAGCTGAGGCTGCTGGTCAGGACAGCTTCAGGCTCTGGCTGGGCTCCAGCACACAGCTGGAGGCACCCGTGACTCTAGCTGGGAGGGGCTGGAAGATCCAGGCAGCCCCTGACTGCCCTCCTTCCCCTTAGTCATGTCCAGTGCTGTAAACAAACTCTTAACTGCACCAGAAGGCCTGGCAGTTAAGAGAACCCAGTGAAGAAACCTTTTGCAGAGAGAGAAAAGAACCCTTTTGAATGTGAACAATCAACCTAATTTACTGAATGATTTCTCTTCCAGATTTCCTTAAACCAGGGAAAGCCCAGGTAAGATATTTGAGGCCCTGATACACCTAGACAAAATATACAAAAACTTGTCACATCAAAAGCCACCCCTGGAGAAAAAGGATTGTCACCAACCCACTCAGCTAGTAATATGAGATGCTCTCTGCCTGCAGACAGCAATTGCTATAATCAATGCAAACGATCCCAGCCACGCTCCCTGATCCTGGTTCTGAAACTTAAAGGTGCAGCTGGCCAGACTGATGCGGCCAGCCTCACTCTGAAGGATTCTGCAGCAGGCGAATTGCTGGAGTGTGTTCAGACAGAATCCAGCTGCTACAACCGTCACACAAACTTCCTGAAATAGAGGCAAAAGGTAGCAACTTGTCGCTTCTTGAGCCAGAGATTTAGAACATGAGACCAAATGAGAGAGATTAAAATGAAAAATACAGCGAATCAGTGAACTGAGGATTTAGCTCTCCAGGCCAAAGCGGGGAGTCCTGGGTCTTTGCTGGAAAGTTATAGCTGCCATGTAAGCTGTCCCAGCCAGGGCTGGGATCAGGAGGCTGATGCTAAAGCCTCGGCCTGGAAGTGACGCTGACGAAGCAGGGCTTGACAGTCCCTACGCTCTCACAGGTCTGGGCAGCGCAGATGAGATAGTCACTCCAAGGTCCTCAAAGCACATCCAGGAAAAATGCACATTTAGGTACATTAGCTGAATTTTTTAGAACACTAGTAAGCACCTAGTAGATGCTCAGAAAAATGCATATTTTCCTTCCCTTTCCTGAAGACCAGGGGCCTAGCTTGGTCTGTGTTAATTACTAAATCAGAGTCCTTATTTGCAAGTAAAAGAAACCAATTCTAGTGGATTTAAATAGAAGACGATTACTTCTTACTGCTGGTGAAGCAGGCTTATAGAATGAGCAGGCACTGGCCGGGTGTGCAGCTAGAACCACGGCCAAAATCACCCTGCAGACCTCTCCCGGGGAGATCCCTGTTGCTTCTGCCACTGAACAGCAGACATCAGCCAATGCTGCATTGACTCTATGGCACCAGATACGGGAACCTGGACTCCGACACTGTCCAGGACCCTCCATTCTGATTGAAATCCATGACATCAAGTCTTACTGCTGCTCCGCAAAGGAATTCTCCACAGTCCCTGTTTCTTTGGGTCATTCACTCCAGATTCAAAATCCTAACTACTAAGGAGGCTGAGGCAGGAAGATTGCTTGAGCCCAGGAGTTGGAGACTGCCGTGAGCTATGATGACACCACTGCACTCCAGCCTGGACAACAGAGTAAGCTCCTGACTCAAGAACGAATGAGTCACATGCCAAGCCTGTCACATGTCACACCAAGGTTCAAGATAAGCTAGGAGGAGTAAGTATCTAGAATGTACACCATTCAAAGAGGAAAGTGGGCTCCAGTTCTCACTAAGATTCATAAAATGGGATTCTTCCAACAAAGGAAGGAGCTTCCGAGGCTGAGCAGCCCAAAAATAGCACATTCCCTGCAGTTATACTGGGGTTTCCAGTCTCCCCGGCAGGAAAAAAAGCAAAAGCCACACATGGACAGTGTGCAAAAGCTGGAGCCTGGGAAGAGCCTTCACCTGGATCTCATCTTTCTCTCTCTGGAACAGGTCCAGGGAGCTATGCTGTCACTGATGCCCCTGCCTGGAAGGCTTTTCCCTCCTCAGACGTGCCCTCCTCCAAGACCCACAAAGATCTCCCTCTTGTCGAAGTTGCGATTGTACCTCTAGATTACATCACACTTTTCAGAAATGAATTATTTCATTTATGTAGGTCTTGTCAAGCTCCCCCAGGATGGGGACAAAACTCGTATTCATTAAACAGTTAACAAACATTCACTGAGCGTCTGCTAGGCCTTGGGGAGATCTAGGGGACAAAGGCACAGCCTGTGCCTTTGACAAGAAGGTCACATCGGGTGCCAAGTGTGCAGAGGTGTGAAGGCTTTGTAGAGGAGATGACTTATTTAAATATGTCTTAGGATGTTCTCAGCCATTGGTAGAGGGAGAGATGCATCCCAGAGAGAAGGAACGGCATGCACAGGGTCAAGGAGTCATGAGAATGCGTGGCAGTTTGGGAACAGATTGCTTGGGATATGGTGTGTGTGTGTAGCGCAGCCAGCAAGGAAGTGGGAGGTGAGGTTGTTGCTCAAGATTGGGACCACATTCCTTTTTCCTCTCATCTTTAAAACCTGCAGAGGTTTTCTTTTAGAACTCATTGAGTTTTACATCTTTTTTTATTTTCTTATTTTTGTAGAGATAGAGGTCTTGCTATGTTGCCCAGGCTGGTCTCAACCTCCTGGCCTCAAGCGATCCTCCTACCTCAGCCTCCCAAAGTGCTGGGATTACAGGTGTGAGTCACTGTGCTGGCCTGAAACCACATTCTTAGGACCCTTGAGTATCTCCCTGAGGAAAAGACATTGTATCCTGAGACCATTAGAAATCATCAGATACTTTTAAAATCGATGTTTTTATTGTGATAAATATATATAAGATAAAATTTACCATTTAAACCATTTTTAAGTGCACAGTGCAGTGGCATTAAATACATTCAAAATGCTGTGCAGCCATCAGCACCATCCATCTCCAGAATGCTTTTCAGCCTGTAAAACTGAAACTCTGCACCCATTTAACATTAACCCCCCATGCTCCCCTCCCCCTAGTTCCTGGCAACCACCACCATCCTACTTTCTCTCTATCATCAATGCTTTTAAGCCCGAGGGCCACCTGATGGGATTTTTTAAGAAAAGTGCCCCCCGCTACATTGTAAAGAATAGATTGGAGGATTCTGGGGTAGGAAGCACTGCAGAGAACTCCAGAGGCAATGATGACAGTGGCAGTGGGGTGGGGGTGGGGTGTGTGCAGGAAGGTGGCGAGAGATATTGATATTGATTAGATGCAGAAGTCAAGAGGCATTCAAGGTCACTTCAAGGCATTTTGTTTGTATGTATGTATGTATGTACGTATGTTTTTGAGACAAAGTCTTACTCTGTCACGCAGGCTGGGGTGCAGTGGCATGATCTTGGCTCACTGCAACCTCTGTCTCCTGGGTTCGAGCAATTCTCCTGCCTCAGCCTCCCGAGTAGCTGGGATTACAAGCATACACCACCTAATTACGCAGCTAATTTTTGTATCTTTAGTAGAGACAGGATTTCGCCATGTTGGCCAGGCTGGTTTCGAACTCCTGGCCTCAAATGATCGGCCTTGGCCTCCCAAAGTGCTGGGATTACAGATGTGAGCCACCGCACCTGGTCTGAGGTGTCTTCGTCTATTTTATTTTCACAATATTGACCCCCACACCCATTCTTTTGTGAGACAGAGAGGCGATTATGTTCTTACAGGAGTTTTAAGTAATCCTCTGACCCTATCAACTCACAAATATTTCAAAATTACAGCCTATTTAGGTGATGAAGGACATCATCCCATATCATTCTGTAAGATATGTGAGAGGAGTTGAGGGCACATTTGACCATTGCAAGCTTTAAACCATTTTATGAAAGAGAAATCATTTACAAAAGTAGTTATGGTCGTGAAATGTGTAATGACAATTCAGAACAGTTCCTGTGCTAAGAAAAAGTATCTGAAGCTTGCATTCAAAAGACACCTGATTAAACACAGGATCTGAAGTGATCAGAAGACTCGGGTTCCAGTCCAGTCTGCCACTTGCGAACTTGGTGACCCTGGGAGAGTGGCTTAACTTCTTTGCATCTCTGTTTCCTCTTTAGCACAGTGGTTGCTGTGAGGATTAAATGAGATGCTTTGTGTAAAGCCCTGCGCAGCGTGTGACCCACAGAGAGTGCTCAGTTCACAGTGGCTGCTGTTGTCTGTTCTGATAACACTGATCATCATCATTATCACCAAGGACTCGTTCGGCCCTGACGCCTGCACTTCGCAGTCATTCTTGAGAGGGATATGGAACTGTCCATTTCTGGTTGTTCTGAAGAAAGTGTCCCACACTCCCTGCGGTGCCTTCCCAGTCCCTGTAGACTCAGCCTCAGCTTTTCTGGAGTGTGACCTTTCTGCCAGCCTCATTCTCTTCCTTTCTCACTTCTCCCAACTTACTCTGGTCCCAAATCACCCTGCCTAGTCTTGCTTAGCAGCTGTGCTGTTTCCTTTTCTACCCCCACGATGCCAAAATCTCCTCTGAATCGGGGAGCACTGGAGGTAGAGAAGAGGTGAGACCCTCTTCTCTCTACTCTCCCAGGCCATAAACCCCTCCTTGAACCTCTTCTGCCCCCTCCCTCTGAGCCTCAGAGCCTTCCTTGCCACTCGGAGCTCCCCTTTGTGTGCCCTCTTGAGAACTGTGTTCTGGGTACAGAATCTTGTGCAGAGCCTCAGATAATGGGACTTTCCCTGTGGGAGACCAGGCTGAGGGACACCACTGAGTTCTGGGGGGTGCCGCTGGGGTGTGATTAGGTGCAAGGCTGCCATCTGGATTTCAAACACAGAGTGGGCCAGCGTGAATGCTATTGGTTGAGAAGAGACTTACAGGCACGAGGGTGAAAGGTGCGGGAATTGGAGGCATGACGGAAACCCACACGATAGGAGACGGCTCCAGCCTGGACTGTGCCCGCAGGGCTAGGCTCTCCCTACCTAAGAGAGAACCCATGTGTTTTTCTCCTTCTCAGTGTGTGGTTTAAAATCATTTGCTTTGTAGGCAACCATCCACAGGGCAGGGCACGTACCCAATTGACTGATTGGTAAGAGAGTCAAATATTTGTTGGTAGAAAAAGCTTCAAGGTGCTTTTAGAAATTGCTCATGAAGTTAAGCATTATCTATTTTGAAGTTACTTTAGTTGTGAGGCTTGAGGTGCTATATCACCCTATACTTTTAGGGTCCTTACATTTTCCAGTGTTGTTGAAAAGCAATTGATTGTTCACCGTGTACCACGGTAGTTCCCCAACTTGGAGGCAGGGACTGGGTTTGTGTCTCTCCCAGCACCTAATAGAATGTTGAATGTCTAGTAGGTATTCAACAAATACTAATTTCAAGCATCTTTTGTAGCACCAATCATTCTAGATCATTAACCTCAGAAATTCCAACTTAGTCACTGCCAGGCCAAATCCCTTGTTTCAAGTAAGCGAGACACCCCTCGGGGCTGCCTGCGCACAGTGCATGCTGCATGGATTCGTGGGTGCCTGCCTGGATTCCGGTGTGACTGATGATGACTGAAAAGTGAGTATCCAGCAGGCATTGCAGGGACGTGTCTCATCAGAGACCCTGTTCACACATGCTCTTCACGTGGTGACCGGTTTTACCGGTTTCCGATGATAGCATTTGTGTATATTTCCTGGTGCAGAATTCTAGGCCCCCGACGGCTTTTGTGAAAAAATGTAGGCAGGAAAACGATTGTGTATTCCAGAGTTCTTTGAAAGTGAATTTCATCGCTGGCCAAAGTTTCGAGTACAGAGTCACTCTCTTGGTTAACACAGAAGAATATTTCTGACCAACAAAATTCCTTCCAGTTCGAAGTCTTGTTTAGTCTCACTTGAGCCCTCCAACGCTTGGATTAGGGCCCTCCCTGTCATTGCTGGAAGGAACTTCAGGGAGCATCTCTTCCAGGTCTCTACCTAAGGGCCAATGTGGACGGTGTGTGCCCCGGACAGGTGTGTGGTCGTGAACATACTGAAATAGGCTGCTTCCATGAGTAAAGGGTTGCTGCTCCCAAGCATCATGAATGTCCCCCTATTGCTCCCGTTCTTTCCTGGAACCCTATAAACCCTTTAGCAATGAAGAGGTTAATGCCTGGACCAGGCCTGGGGGTGATGGGTAGGGGCCTCCAGCCCTGCTGTTGCTGTATGCTTCTGCGCTTCCTCCCATTGGCCCAGGAGCTCTCCCAAGTCAGGACCCGTGACGTTGGTTTCTGTATCCCAAGTAACTGTGGTAGGTAACTGTGGATCCCGTGGTAAGTTGTCCACAAATGTTTGCTTAAAGGAGAAAGAGCTAGAGGGGAGGAGAGGGAATGGGTAGAAGGGAGCCTCCTACAACCTGTCTATGCCTCCAGCTCTCCTGGTCCTCTGGGGCAGTGCTGCTTTAATGGACAATGGCAGAATGGAGGAAGAAGAGGAAGGGTGGTCTTGATGTGTCCTGGCTGCAAAGAGGGCTCCTCACCAGGGTCTCACCAGCGCCCAGCCCCCGTGGACCCAGCCTCGCATGGTCAGGGGACCAAAGCCAAAGTTTAAGGGAAGGGAACGGGATCCCCAGATAGGATGTCCAGCACATTCTCGGGCCTCCTTAGAGGAATAAGGTGCTGTGGGGCATGTTAGAGCCATACCCATCTTCCTGAGCACTGTCCCAGGCTGGGGCCACAGTGACGCACAAGGAGTCCCTGCCCTTGGGGAGTCCCAGTTCAGTAGGGATAAAAATCAATTGCAGTACAATTCTGTACACACAGGGAAAACAGTCTCCACAATGCTGAGGCAGCCCCAGAGAAGAAGAGATCAATGCTGTTAGGGAATGGAAACTCACACATAATGTGCAGGAAGGGAGGTCAGGAGAAAATGACACCTACCTTGGGTTTTAATGAATGGGGGTTAGGCAAGCCAGCGCAGGATGGAAGGGAATTTTAGGCAGGAGAAATAGCATATGCAGAGATACAGTCATACGTGAAAAACAGCGTGCTCAGTAAGGCACAGTGGGATGATAATGTTGGGTAGCTTCAAGTACCAGGCAAGGAGAGTGAGAGATGGGCCAGAGGAGGTGGGTAGAAGTGAGAGTGAGCACACAAAAAATGGTAAACAGAGCTCATATTTGCAGAGGGATCTAGAATTTACCTGTTACCTTCACTCAATTTACAATCACTTATTGAGCTCCTTCTATATGTGAGATGTTTTTCTTCAAATCTTCCCAGCAATCCGTATTCCCCCTTGTCACTAAGGAATGGGCACACCCTGGACACCACATGTCATCCAGACCCACTTTATAGAAGGGAAAACTGCAGCTCAGTCTAGGGAAATGTGGTATCTGAGAGCTCCCAGGTGGTTAATGGCCAAACCAAGACTTGAATCCAGAGCTCTAAATTTCCCAGTCCTGGGTCTGGTCCCAGGCCCTTGCACCGTGTGTGCAAAGCAGGCACTTCAGAGCTGAAGCCATTTCTTATTTATTTAGACCTGATGTGGTTCGTGAAATGACACTCAGGTCAAAGGAATCCAGAATCTCTTTTGAAGCTCCGGAACTCAAAGGTACTCATGATTTGGTGAAGAGACTTCCATTACATGTGCATAAGCAGAATTCTCTGCTTGAAAAAAAGATGGGTTGGGGGGTGCTTGTAAGCATCTCCCTTTATGTTCCCATGGATGCCCACTTCTGAGGCTGGCTTGTCAGTTGCTCAATAGTGGTTCCAGTTTGCAAACGGTTCACCTTCAGGGTATTGATCCCTCTCTGGTTCTCTCATTGATGTCCCTGTCATTGAATGAGCTGTTTCAGCAGTGCTCCTGTTCTTTTTCAAAGTCACCCTCAGATGCCATTGATTCCATCATCATTCTTTGCAGGCTGTGGCCTTATTGCTGCAAGGACAGCAAATACTGGGAGTTTGGAAACCACATGCTCCTGGCTTTCCTGGGGAGGGCTGGAGGTGGGCTTTGCTGAGACAGAAATGAGCAGCAGAAAATGACTGATCGTTTCTGGGTTACAGCTTCAACTGCTAGGGCACGCTTGGCTTCTTGGGAACAAGTCCTCCTTGCAGGACGCAGAGACTGCGTCTTTCTGCCTCTCTGCCCGACCCCACATCCCCTGGGTGCCATCTGCATAACCAGGAGGCTGAGCTGGAAGTCAGCAGGCAGCCCTTCTCCCCATCTTGTGTAGGATGTGACATTCCAAACCCAGATCTGCACCCTGAGGCCCCTAGTTGTGTGGGGTAGTGGGCAGTGCCCTGGTTTGGTGTCAGGCAGGAAAGGTTCACACCTCAACTCTGCTATTTCTAGTTATGTGACCTTGGGAAGGTTACTTGCTTTTCCTGGGCCTTTACTTTCAAAAGTTTATTATGAAATTTCAAAATGCACTGTCTAATATGGTAGCCACTAAGCACATATGGCTATTGAATGCTTGAAACATGATGAGTCTGCACTGAGATGTGCCGCAAGTTAACACACCTGGCTTTCCTCCCACCCCAGGGGCAACAGTGACCCGCGAGGCAGTAGGGAGGGCTGTTTTCCATGCCCAGTGAGGCCTGCACAGCTCTCATGAGGCCTTTAAGGAAGGCCTGCCCCCCAACTGGTACCTGGTCCCGTCACAGTGGCAGGGCACTAGACCTCGAGGTGGCCAGGCGGGTGCTGCAGATGGTGACTTCTCGGTGGCGCGGCCTGGCCCTGCAGCAGAATGCAGGGTTGGAGAATGGAGTGTGGATTGTGCCAAAACAGGAGTTTCTATGTCTGGTCCTGCCACTGGCTGCACCTGCATTGCTGTGTGACCTTGACAGCTTCTCCCTCCACACCTGAACTTCCTCATCTGAAAACTGGACTTGCCTCCTAGGGTTCCTGCAAATATAAAATGAGCTAACACCTTCGAGGTGTTTGGCATTGTCCTGGCACTTGGCAAACACATGATAAATATTAGTGATCACTTGCGGAGGGGGTGCGGGGCTGGGGGGAGCTTTGTGCCCTCCCCCCAGGGCTGAGCAGCAGTGAAGAGCTTTTTGCATAAGAGAGAGCGAGAGAGATAAATAAACTCACATCGTCCTCTGAAAGAGGCTCCTGCTGGCTGGCTGCTCACTTGACCAAGTTTCCCTCCTAGCCTCTTCTCTGCCCTGAAGGGAGCCAGGTCACACAGCCTCAGCGCCTCCTGCACTCCAATCTCCAGCTGGTGCCTTCTACTGGCTAAACCCCATAAGAAACTAGAGGGTGACCAGGCACCGTGTTTCATGCCTGTAATCCCAGCGCTTTAGGAGGCCAAGTTTGAGTCCAGTCTGGGAAACATGGTGAAACTCTGTCTCTATAAAAAAAATACAAAAATTAGCAGGGTGTTGAGGTGCTGAGCCTGGCATGTAGAGATTGCAGTGAGCTGAGATGGTGCCACTGCACTCCAGCCTGGGTGCTAGATCCAGGCCTCATCTCAAAAAACAAAATAAAATAATAAAGAGTGTTGCCATTTAACAAACTAGAGGGCAAGTGATGCATTGATGCATCTGGTACATGCCAGCCTCTCTGGGCACAGCGCAGGGTGAAGAAGGGTGGGGACGGCCCTGGAGGGGCACAGCACCTGTCCTCTAATCCAGATGAAAGAGAAAGAAGTCACAAGCTAGGGGTCAGAAAACCTGAGATCTACCCCCAGGTTTGTCCTTAACTGATTGTATGAATGTGGGCAAGCCACTGGTCTGCTGTGAGCCTTCGTTTTCTTACCTAGAAAATGACAAAGTTGCAGCAGTGATATCCAAGTTCCCTCCAAACCTAACACACTGTCTTTTACTGACACCACTGCAGATGAAGTAACAAGGCAAAGCTATGTTTGCCATTAGCTCTCAGGGAAATGCAAATGAAACCCACAATGAGACACCACTTCACACCCACTAGGATGCATCAAAAGACAGCTACATATCAAAAAGACAGATCATAATGTGTTGATGAGGATGTGGAGGCAGTGGAGCCCTTGTGTGCTGCTGGTGGGAATGTTAAATGGAGCAGACACTTAACAGTGGCTGGAAAATAGTCTGGCAGTTCCTCAAAAGGCTAAACAGAGTTACCACATGACCCTGCCATTCCACTGCCACATATATTTCCAAGAGAAATGAAAGCATATGCACATACGCAAACTTGTACACAAATGCTCATAGCAGCATTCATAATGTATTCCAGGTAAGCAAGATGTAGTACATCTACAGGATGGAATGCTATTAGGCAATAAAAGGAAATAAAGTACAACACGCATAAACCTGGAAGACATTATGCTACACAAAAAAGCCAGTGGGAAAAGGCCACACGTTGTATGTGTGGCCTGCCTGCTTCTCTCTCCCTGATGCTTCCTCTCTGCTCAGCTCCTCTCTTTGCGTTCTGGTCATCATTTTTTCCCTTTGTCCCTCAGGACTAGGGGTGGTAACTGCTCCTTCTGTTTCTTGCCCCAGGGAACTTCATCCATTACTGATTTCCCCAAATGTTTCCCTCCACTTTGTGAATAGTTCTTGGTTAAACTTTCCTCCTATTTCCCAACTTGTGCATCTGTATCTTGATGTGGTGCCTTACTCTCGATCCATTCATCCATCCATCCATCCATCCATCCACCCACCCATCTATCCATTCACCCATCCACCTATTCATCTATCCATTCATCTATCCATCCATCTGTCCATCCTCCCACCATCCACACTCCCATCCATCTATCCACCCAATCATCCATCCACCTATTCATCCATTCGCTCATCATCCTATCTATCCATCCATCCATCATTCCACACTCCATCTACCCCACCATCCATCCATCCATCCACCCACCCATTCACTCTTCCATTCAGAAGCACAGTAAAGAGTTCATTCTGGATGCTCAGTACATCAGCAAATACCGAGTTCAAACTGCTCAGTAGGTGGCCAGGGCTAGGCTCTATGCCAGGAATGTAGGTAATTAAAGCACAGCCTCTGTTCTCCAGAAGTTTGTGATACAGTCTAGGAATAAAAATAAACTATACATATCTCATGTCCTGTCTAGTGGGCCAAAAAAAAAAAAAAAAAAAAAGAAAAGAAAAGAAAGAAAAGAAAAGAAAAAGCCTGAAGAATTACTTAGCAAGATTTGGAGACTTCAAGGGTACATTATGGGCTCTTATTACTTTTAAGTTTTGAAGCAGTTTGGGAGCATATGATGCTTCACCCTCCACAGGCTCCAAAAACCACCAAGAACTGAGCCTGCTATGAGCTGTCACTGGGCAGGGACCTATCCTACAATACTTTGTATATCCATGGCTGAGCACATAGTAGGTGCTCTGGGAAGTCAGCAGAATTTAATTGACTCTGACTTGAAGACAAGGCTCTACAAAAAAATGGAGATTTTGGGAACAGTCTGTGTTTAAAATGTTACAGTAACAAGCAGTCAGCCAAACTGCATGGTGGAAAGACTGCCCCGCCTCTCCCTCTTCTACTCTATCTCTATGGTGACTGCTACGGGACTGGTCAAGGTCAAACATGGTCAACCAAGCAGCAATATCCCAGGGACTCCGGCAGCTGCAGCTTAGGTTTATACCACTGCATAGAGGTCTTCTGTATTTCAGATTATGAATATCTGTGCATTATATCAAAGTCTTTTTTGTTATGGCACAAATATGATAAAGACATTAAATACATTTTTAAGAAAGAAAAATAAACCATCCCTTTGTGATTGGACTGATTAAATGTTTCATTTCCCTTCCAGCCTTTGTCTATTCCCACATGCATTTCATCCTCCTCTGTAGTAATCGCAGTGAACCTACAATTCTGTATTCTGCTTATAATGCCTTTTTAAAAAAGCATTGTTCTTTCATGGAGATTCCGTGCTTGGGGCCAATCTTTGTTGGCATATCAGTTTTCCTCTTAGGAGCACATCATGGAAAAGACAATGGGAGATGTTTTCATTGCTTTGATTGGGAGTCTGTGAAATGCCTTGTTTCCACAGACTAAGGAGTTATCATAAGAACAGAACAGAACAGACTTTTCATACAGATTATTTGTATTGTTATCTCAATGGGGTGTTTCATTTGCATGGGAGGAAACCTCCCATATACATCAAGTGGACACAGCATGGGTGTTAGCCTGAACAACCAGGATTTTTATTCTGTGATAGTCACTAGCTGTGTGACCTTGGGCCACTTACCTAATCTCTGATCCTCAGTTTCTATCTCTGAAAGTAAGAACAGTATCTACTAGGACTGGGGAGAGGCGAGAATGACGTGAGACAGAGAGAGACTGGGTTCTGGCCCCTAACACTCATGGTCTATGTGTGTGACTGTACATAACTATAGTTCTCCGAATGACACTGAGATTAACCTTGGGCAAGGCTCTCTGATCCTTTGCTTATATATATGTGAAATGAGAAAATAAAGGTCCAGTGAGACGGAATGAGATAATGAGTACGGGCTGGGCGCAGTGGCTCACGCCTGTAATCCCAGCACTTTGAGAGGCTGAGGTGGGCGGATCACCTGAGGTCAGGAGTTCAAGACCAGCCTGGCCAACACAGTGAATCCCCATCTCTACAAAAAAATACAAAAATTAGCTGGGTGTGGTGGCACTTGCCTGTAATCACACCTACTTGGGAGGCTGAGGCAGGAGAATCACTTGAACTCAGGAGTGGAGGTTGCAGTGGGCCGAGATGGTGCCACTGCACTTCAGCCTGGGTGACAAAGTAAGACTCTGTTTCAAAACAAACAACAACAACAAAAACACAAAGAACTAATGAGTACGACAGTGCCCCATGAGTGAAAATGTACCTGGTCATCATTCCACTACATCTTCCCGTCTCTGTTTTCTCTTGGCCCTAGCTAGTGGTGTGGAAGTTTGGGGGTGAGTTCTGAAGTGCGTTCCACAACTGGAACCAGAGCAGCCACTGACTGCCTCGGGCCAGCAGCTTACAGAGTCCCAGCTTGGACCTCTGCCTCCCTCCCGGGCCCCAGCTCAAAGTACTGGGGTGTGGTGCTGAATGGGGCTAGGAGGCTGTCGGCTTTCCTAGCTGCCTCTGCGTGCTGCTCTCTCTCCAGGGCCCAGTTCTCCGGGAGCAGGAGCAAGTATGCTGAGGACTCCACCAGAGCCAGCCTTCTGAACAGCAGCGAGTTTGTGGGGGCACCTGGGAACAGGGTCTGGGACAGCCCGGGACAGCCCAGCTCAGCCCAGCCCAGGCAGGGAAGACTGCAACAGCAGCAACTCTGCTAGAAATGACATGCAGGTGTTGGCTGAAAGCCATCTACCCTTCCTCCTTCCTTTTCTTTCATCTTCCCTTTCTTTCCCCCCCTCCCTCCTGTCTTCTCTACTCCACTTTTCTCCTGTCTTCCACAGTGCTTATGACTGCCTATGCGGCACCAAGCATCATGCAGTATTAGCAGCCACACTCTGCTTACCCGGAAAACTGGACTTTCCTGCTCACAGGCTTTAAGAGAGATGGGGACAGACTGGACTGCATGCAGAGGGAGCCACTAGGGCTGGTGGGGAGGTTTGAGACACGTCACAGGAGATACCCGAAGGACCGTGGCTATAGCTTAGAGGAGACTCTGAAAACTGTTATCATATACCTGATTGAAAGAGGAAAAAATTTTTTTCCTGGCCAAGTGTGGTGGCTCACGGCTGTAATCCCAGCACTTTGGGAGGCCGAGGCAGGTGGATCAACTTGAGGTCAGGAGTTTAAGACCAGCCTGGCCAACATGGCGAAAACCCATCTCTACTGAAAATACAACAAATTAGCTGGGTGTGGTGGCGTACGCCTATAGTCCCAGCTTGGGAGGCTGAGGCCTGAGAATTGCTCGAGCCCGAGAGGCGGAGGTTGAAGTGAGCTGAGAACACACCACTGCACTCCAGCCTGGGTGACAGAGCCAGGCCCTGTCAAAAAAAAAAAAAAAAAAAACTCGGGGACCAGGTGTGGTTGCATTTTGGGAGGCCAAGGCAGGAGGATCACGAGGTCAAGAGATCGAGACCATCTTGGCCAACATGGTGAAATCCCGTCTCTACTAAAAATATAAAAATTAGCCAGGCTTGGTGGCAAATGCCTGTAGTCCCAGCTACTCAGGAGCCTGAGGCAGAAGAATTACTTGAACCCAGGAGGTGGAAGCTGCAGTGAGCCAAAATCGTTCCACTGCACTCCAGCCTGGGTGACAGAGCGAGACTGTGTCTCAAAAAAAAAAAAATTTCTGTGAAACCCAAAAGGAACAAGTAGGTAGAGAGTTTCAGCTCTGTATTTGAGAGTTCTTTCATAATCTGAATTGTCCCAAGGTGGAAGAGGCTTCCCTGGAAAGTGAGTTCCTTGTCACCAGAGATTCTCAAGGACAGCAGGGACCATTAAGTGGCCAGAATGCTGGAGAGGGGAATCCAAGTCTCTATTGTAGTGGGAGCTCATCAGACTCAATGACTTTCAGACTCTGCTCTTCCTTTAGATCTTTGAGCTGAGAGTGGAAGAAGATGAAGTGTGACTCAGCTATTCAACCACGCCACAACCCCAAGTGTCTTCAGTTTTTGTTCTGATTTTATCTCCAGTAGCTGGCTGACTGGGCATGAGTAATTCCAACTCCCCCGTGCAGGGCCGGGTGCACTTCACAGGCACAGTTCAGAATAAAACGGTATCTGTGACACCAAGCCCACCCTGACTGTGGTCACCAAAGATGCTTGCCCTGACCCTGGGGTAAGAAAGGAGCCCTCGGAGGGTCCTAGGTGTGCCCAGGCCCCACTGATGTGACTGGCAGCCACCACGACAGTCTGCAGCTCTGGGCAGGGGAGCCTTCCCCTCCAAAGTTCTATAGCGTTTTAAAAAATGTTTAAAGAGATATTTACAGCAAAACAAAATCAATTATCAAATTTTGAGTCACCTCTCTTGCAAATAGAAACTTCTGTAAGAACTGCTTCTACTAGGCCGGGCACAATAGCTCACGCCTGTAATCTCAGCACTTTGGGAGGCTGAGGTGGGCGGATCACTAGGTCAGGAGTTCGAGACCAACCTGGGCAACATGGTGAAACCCCATCTCTACTAAAACACACACACAAAATTAGCTGGGCATGATGGTGCACACCTGTAGTGCCAGATACTCAGGAGGCTGAGGCAGGAGAATAGTTTGAACCCAGGAGGTGGAGGTTGCAGCGAACCAAGATTGCACCATTGCATTCCAGACTGGGCGACAGAGCGAGACTCTGTCTCCAAAAAAAAAAAAAAAGAAAGAAAAGGAAAAGAAAAAGAACTGCTTCTACCGGGAAAGAAAACCAGGGAGAAAACCATTTACAGATTATCTCAGATTTGTAAGTGAGAACCACAGTCCTGACCCCAGTTCACCTACCGCAGGGCTGAGTCTACACAGTTAACAGCCTCGAGATGCAGGGATGAGTCAGTGTGAAACAAAGACTCATCCCCCAGCTAACGGAGCCCCTTCCCTGCTGTGCTCAGCCTGCGCAGAGTCTGCCTCTAGACAACCCAGACAGCCGGAGGCCATGCATCTGACTGAGAGGAGTGGCTAGTAACTTTCCTTTTTAAAAACTTTCTTATTAGCTGGGCATGGTGGCTCACGCCTGTAATCCCAGCACTTTGGGAGACCGAGGTGGGTGGATAGACTTGAGGCCAGGAGTTCTAGACCAGCCTGGCCAACATGGCGAAACCCCATCTCTACCAAAAATACAAAAATCAGCTGGATGTGGTGATACACGCCTGTAGTCCCAGCTACTTGAGAGGCTGAAGCACGAAAATCACTTGAGCCTGGGAGGCAGAAGTTGCAGTAAGCTGAGATGGCGCCATTGCACTCCAGCCTGGAAGGCAGAGCCTAGACTCCATCTCAAAACAAAAAACAAACAGACAAAACACCCTTCCTATTGAGAGACAACACATCTGCCTCCAAGCATGCTTCTGACAGTCCCTCCACAAGCCCCTTTCCCGGCATCTGGATTTGAGTGGAGTGACAAAAAGGCTGAAGACGGTTGGAGCTTGCCCTTTGGTTTCTGTCCCCTATCTCCGCAGAGCTCCTCTGGTCTCTGTCTTCTCTGAAGCTTGATTCTTCAGCTTTTCCATTAGGACTCTGAGGTCGCTTCTGTTGTTTACAATCAAAGAACCTTGACAAAGACAAAGTGCCCACTTCGTCTCCATAGCTTCAGGGCCAGTGTGTATTCTGACACACAGTAAAGTTCAAAGATGTTCAGCTGAGTTGAACTGTGATGACTTCCCTCTTGCCGTCTGGGGGTCAGAGACAGAGTCGCCTGGGTGTCCTTGATGGAAGAAGCTCTTCCCGATCGCTTTGGCTTGAACAGCACTTGCAGGAGAACCTGCTCAGGGCCCTGGGCTCCAGGCCGGGGGTTCCACATCACTCTGTGCAAAGCTTTGCAGAAACTAATGGGACCCTCAGCCCATCTTGAAAGCTTGCTTCCTCCTTCCTGTTAGGCATGAGCCCGATGCCAAGGCCTTGCAGAATTCTGACTCACCTTTCCCACTTCCAGCCTTCCCCAAACAAAATTTCTACTTCTCTCCCGCCTCTCTGTTCAACCCCTTACCACCCAATTCTGCTTCTTCTAGGAATTCTCAAAACACTGCTAATAATATTTGAGTGTATTAGCAGACTGAAAGTACAGGAATCTTAAGAATCAGAAATCAAATTGGATTTTATAAAAATGAGGGTTTAGAAGGAAGGTTTTAATATAGGCAATTAAGCTGTAGGCTCCAGGATGGGGGAAGGTGTGAAGTCCTACACCTTTTCTCTCTTCTCCAATGCAGGCTCCGTCCAGCACTCACCGTCAGTATTACTCCCATGGAAGTGAGTGAGTTAGCTGCTGGGAGGTGGCCTCCAGGAGTGGTGCAGTATATATCAACTGTGCGCATGGCTTGAGTACTCATCTCCTCTTTGTCCCTCCACCTTCTGCTCACGGAGGGTAGAGATCGTTTCACTCATCTTTGAACACACAAAAAAGCTACTCAGTAAATGCGCAGTGGATAGATGATGCCTCTGGAGCCTATTGCTTTCCTTTTTTTTCCCCAAATGCCACCTTGTTTTTAGACATTTCTATACATAAAAGTAGAGAGAATTGCATACTACCATGTTATACCTATCACCCAGCTTCAACAATGATCATCATTTTGCTATTCTTACTTCATCTACACATGCGGCAACATTTTTCTTTTTTTGCTGGAGTCTTTTAAAGCAAATCTCAGTCATGGAATTTCATCCATAAAGATTTCAGTATAGATTTCTAATAGGAAAGGACTTAAAAAAGCAAACTTAACTACATGCCATCCTCAGACCTAGCAGTTTATATTTCTTTTTCTTTATGGGGGAGGGAAGGAATGGTCTTGCTCTGTTGCCCAGGCTGGAGTATCACAGCTCACTGCAACCTCGACCTCCTGGGCTTAAGCAATCCTCCCACCTCAGCCTTCTGCGTAGCTGGGACCACAGGCACATGGCACCCATGCCCAGCTAATTTTTACATTTTTTTGTAGAGGCACGGGGTCTCCTTATATTGCCCAAGCTGGTCTCGAGCTCCTGGGCTCAAGTAATCTTCCTGCCTCGGCCTCCCAGTGTTGAGATTACAGGCGTGAGCCACTGCGCCCAGCCAATAGATTTCTTAATATTATCTCGCATGTAGCCCACATTCAGTTTTCCTCAATTGTCTCAAAACAGTCTTTTTACAGTTGGTTTGTTCAAATTAGGATCCTTAAAAGAGTAAGTGTGACTTTGGATGGGCATGTTTCTTATGTCTGTTCCCCTTCTTTTTTTGTTTTTGTTTCTTTAAATGCCATTTAATTGTAGAAGAAATCAGGTCATGAGTTCTGCAGACATTTTCCACAGTTGTTTGGATTTGGCTGGCAGCATCTACATGGTGACATTGAGCACATTCGTCTATCCTGGGGTAGCAGAGGTTTGTGTGCCACACCGTCTGGGCACGCCTGGTTTCAGCATTGCTTAAATTCTGGAAATTGTGGCCCGGCATTAAGCACTGCAGCTGTTACTCTGCTTCACTGACTCATGGTTTTCTCCTTAATGTTGTATGTGTTCGTGGGGAGAGGGAGGTAATGGGGGAAGGACTGACACTCCCAGGACAACCATTAACTGATGATATGGCCGGGCATAGTGGCTCATGCCTGTAATCCCAGCACTTTAGGAGGCCGAGGCGGGAGGATCACTTGAACTCAGGAGTTCGAGATCAACCTGGGCAACATAATGAGACCTTGTCTCTACAAAAACTAAAAATAAAAAATTATCTGAGCATGGTGGCATGCACCTATAGTCCCAGCTACTCAGGAGGCTGAGGCAGGAGGATCCCTTGAGCCCAGGAAGTCGAGGCTACAGTGAGCGGTAATTGCACCACTGCATTCCAGCCTGGGCCACAGAGTAAAACTCTGTCTCAAAACAAAACAAAACAAAACCAAAACTCAAAAACCCAATGGGGCTGGGCAGAGTGGTTCACACCTATAATCCTAGCACTTTGGGAGGCCAAGGTAGGTGGGTTTCTTGAGGTCAGGAGTTCAAGACCAGCCTGGCCAACATGGTGAAACCCTGTCTCTACTAAAAATGCAAAAATTAGGCAGGCATGGTGGCACATGCTTGAAATCCCAGCTACTCAGGATGCTGAGGCAGGAGAATCACTTGAACCCAGGAGACAGAAGTTGCAGTGAGCAGAGATCGTGTCACTGCACTCTAGCCTGGGCAACAGAGCGAGGCTCCATCTCAAAAACAAAAACAAACAAACAAACCAAATGGTACCTACATTCTCCAGCTTCCCCATCCTCTGGTTGGATAACTCTGAGGCACATTCTGCGTGGTTCTTCAGAGGGTCCCAGCAAGACTGAGTCTCTATTACCCACGATAGTAATCATCCTTTGTGGGCCTTTTATTCACTATTATTATTTTTATTACCGTACATGATACTTAATCTTTATCATTAATGTGTTAAAACAGGGTGGCCACCCTTTGTCAGTAACACACACTCCCTGTCTTCTCCTGGGTTTTTCCCCACTCCCACACTCCTTCCTGAGACCATTTCCCAAATAAACAGCCTGCTCCCAAAATCTGGTCCCAGGCTCTTCTCTTGATGGAACCCAAGCTAAGACACGTTCCTGTGTCTGATAAATCGTGGTTAGCTCCAGAGCTTAGCTGGATGCAGCTTCCTCACTTTCTCGTTCTTTCTTGTTTCGGCAGGTTGGCATCTCCAGCATCTCTGGCACTGCCATGTGCTTCCCACTGTGTTGTGTCTGCCGAGGGAGCCCACTATTCCATCAGCGGCAGTGGATCTGTGGGAGGGCCTCTTCTTCTGTGATTTTAGTCTCAAAATGCTAGGGGCCTGCTTCACACGCTCAGGGGCCACCTCTCACATTTCTTTGTCACCTATTCGGAGCTGCTCCCTGCATTTATATCTGAACCTTTCCAAAGCTTGTTGAATTCCCGCCTGCAGGTAGCATGCTGGTCATTCGGCAGCAGGAGGCTGGGGTCTGGCTGCCCTCATACCAAACTGGCAAAGCAGCCGTTTTGTTCCCTTTCCCTCTCCAGGGTTTCAATGTGTGAGTCATTCCAACTGAGGGTATTCGGTTTTCAAGTCCACAGGATGGGACACTTAGTGTCACAAAAATAGAAGCTCATCAAAGGTGTGCTTTGCTGGGCTGGGGTGGCCGCTCACCAATTCATAGGAGGCTTAGCACATCATAATGGAAAAGCAGAGAGGGTGTGTAAGCTGGGTAAATGTGTGAGTGTGTGTGTGTGAGTGTGTGCATGTGTGTGTGCCTCCAAGACCTCTTTCCCCCTCAACTGGCAGAAATCACTACTTATTCTATATGCCTACTCGTTCTAATTTCCCCATCTGAGAAGCCTCCCCCGTTCTATATTCCCTCTCCCTAGCCCTAGTTTCCTGCCATCCTGTAGTGCCTGAAATGGAGCCTGTTCAAGTGGGAGGTAGCTTGATAAGTGAAGACAGCTCGGAATTTGCAGTTAGAAGACCCGAGATGTACTGTGTGACCCTGGATCATTCACTGAGCCATCTGGGCCCTATTTTTCTTATCTTTTGGTTAAACATGATACATATCGGTAAGTTATAATGCTTTGACTTGACAAATCAAATGAGAGCATGCATAATGAAAAAAGAATATGTAGTAAAGCTTTGTGTGAATGAGAGGGTAATTTTCTGCGTCGGTGGAAATAGATTTTCAGTTCTCTCTTGGACAGGCTTCGATAGGAACAGAAAATGAGGATTGAACCAGTCTGTTTCTGTTGTCTCTGCAAACGACAGAAACAGACGGAGGCTAATTGAAGTAGAAAAGAGATTTACTGACAGCATATTGGGTAGCTCTTAGACTCGCCAGAGGGCTGCGGAGACAGGCATGGGAAATAAGCAGGAGCTGAGAACTGGGAAATGACCACAGCCTTGGCCAGGACCACAACACGAACGGACACTGCTGTGACCACTTTTGAATACAGGGCAGTGGGGCTTGCTCTGCTGCTGTTGCTGCCCTCTGGAACCATCCATGGTCATCATTCCTTTCAGGCCTGCCTGGGAGGGACTAGGACTGTGGGCCTCTGGGGTCCCCTACCCCACTTTTTTTTTTGAGACAAGGCCTCACTCTGTTGCCCAGGCTGGAGTGCAGTGGCACAAACATGGCTTACTGCAGCCTTGACCTTCTGGGCTCAAGTGATCCTCCTGCCTTGGCCTCTCGAGTAGCTAGGAGTACAGGTACACACTATTGCACTTGGCTAATTTTTTATATTTATTTTTATAGAGATGGGGGATCTCACTATGTTGTCCAGGCTGGTCTCGAATTCCTGAATTCAAGTGATCTTCCTGTCTTGGCCTCCCAAAGTGCTGGGATTTCCAAGTGTGAGCCAGTGTGCCCACCTGGGGTTTCCACTTCTGTGTGGGAAATGGGCTGAGGGAGGAGAGACCTTATTAATAGGCAGAGGCTGCAGTGGGATGAGGTGGGAGACCTTGGAGGCTGACAAAGGCCAAGATGAATACTGTTGCTGTCATGCTACTGATTATTGATCTCGTACGTGATTTCCCGACAGAGGTCTGTTGAGGGTTCACTATGGCAGAGCACAACGGTGGCCACAGTGGTAGGTGGGACAGAACTTTTGCTTTGAACTTAAAAAATACGTGGTGTAAATCATGGTCTGACACATGAAGAAATAGATTGTAGCCATTATTATTAATCTTTCTTTCTTTTTTTTTTTTTTGAGACAGAGTCTCATTCTGTTACCCAGGCTGGAGTGCAATGGCGCCATCTTTTCTCACTGCAACTTCTACCTCCTGGGTTGAAGCGATTCTCCTGTCTCAGCCTCCTAAGTGGCTGGGATTATAGGCCTGTGCCACCACACCTGGCTAATTTCTGTATTTTTAGTAGAGACGGGGTTTCACCGTGTTGGCCAGGCTGGTCTCAAACTCCTGACCTCAAGTGATCTGCCTGCCTTGGCCTCCCAAAGTGCTGGGATTACAGGTGTGAGCCACTGCGCCTGGCCCCTTTATTAGTCATTTTATGAAAATGTGGGAAAATGCTTTTGACATACTGTTAATGAAAATAAAAGGGGAATACCATACTGTCTATACGCTTGATTACGAGGTTGTGAAATAAGTGTGGATGTGGAAGGTAATATGCAAAACAGAAAAAGTTAGAATATTGGGATTATGGGTGATTTTGACTTTTAAACATTATTTTATTTTATTTTGAGATAGAGTCTTGCTCTGTCGCCCAGACTGGAGTGCAGTGGCATGATCTCGGCTCACTGCAGCCTCTGCATCCTGGGTTCCAATGTTTCTCCTGCTTCAGCCTCCCTAGTAGCTGGGAATGCAGGCACACGCCACCATGCCCAGCTAATTTTTGTATTTTCAGTCGAGATGGGGTTTCACCATGTTGGCCAGGCTGATCTCGAACTCCTGACATTAGGTGATCCACCCGCCTCAGCCTCCCAAAGTCCTGGGATTACAGGAGTGAGCCACTGCACCCGGCCAAACATTTTTTCCTTTAAGGTTGCTGTCATATAGCCCTTTAAGTTGAAAATAAATGCACTAAGCATTTCAATGTACATCTGTGAAGGCAAAATAAGAACTGTTTTGGATGATATTAACGATACTGAAAACTTTAGTAGCACCCCTTTGCTATACGAAGAATGAGTTCTCAGGTTCCAATGTGGTAAGAGCAGATGCAGGACAGACAGGAGAAGGTGCTGGCCACATGGTCATCTACCTCTCTTTCCTTTCGGAAAAGCTGGTTGCTAAGATTCCAGCAAGTGGCCTGTTGCTCATCAGTTCAATCCACTGCAATGTTTCTTTGCAACCAAAAATAACTCTGCTACCATTGGCTCTCTCAGTTCTCAGAGTCTCTGACCACATTTGTGTGAATTGTTCTCAGTCTCAGAGAAGAAAGTAATGGAGATGGTCTTACCTGTCTACTGCACCCTTGACTCTCAGCTCTTCCTGTCTAGTATCCCATTAGCCAACGAACCCAGCTTCCACTAGGATATGCACAAGAGCTGCACACTGCATGATGATACGGGTTGTGAAGTGTTGATCCATTCCCAGTTTACGGGCTTGTTTCTTTGAAAGTCGAGGCATGGGATAAGGAGAGATAGGGATGTTAGCCCTCAAGATGGAGAGTGATTATTGCGGAGTGCTAATTAGTGCTGGAAGTTTGCCACCTGTGACCCTGCTTCATCGGAGGGAGAAGCAGGTGTTCTTATTCACAGAGGCTTTAGCAGAAACAAGATCCAGGCACAGGTTCACCACATTCCGTAAGATTAGTGGGTTTTCTAGGTACAATTTGAGGGCATAGCCAAATGTTGTCCCAATTTTCTGACCCCATAGCTTCCTATCTCTTCTACCCAGTTCATAAGTTGATAGAGCAAAATGTAACTTACTGCCACTCCGATGTGCAGAGAAAAGTGAGTGCAATGTAAAGATTTTCCATCTTTAACATGGTCTGTTTTCCTGAGGTCCACCCACCCCCTACCCACTGATTAGTGGGAAAAATTAACTTTATATTCAATCTTGTTGAAACATAGTCTGATCTGTGCACTGAAATGGCCCCTTTAGGAAACTGCCTTGCATTTGGATACAGATACTCCAGTCTCTAAAACTGCCTGTCCTTCACCTCTTCTGGCTCCAAGATGGTGTCTGGTGGTATCAGAGAAGGGTGGGTATACATTTTCTTACAGCAACAGCAAACACTTGGAGTCATTGATGATGGTGTCCACTACCACTCTGTTCCCTGGGGGGTGAGTTTGGCCCCCTTGAATTCCTCTTGCCCCACTGACGTCTGAGGTGGGAGTGCCTTGTGACCCGGTCTCTCCTTACGTGACTATGGTTCAACGGGGCATCCTAGCTGCAGCCCCCAAGTGTCTGCCCTGTCCTGCTCCTGCCCTCCTGCCCAGCTGCCATCCCCAGCTTCTGCCATTACCACCCCATCCTGCCGTGGCAGGCACCCTGGATATGATCATCTGCCCTTGACATCACCTTGAATTGATGTAGTGCTCCCTTTCCCTGTCCAAGTGCAAGCCTTGACAGGGATATGGGGGGGGTCCCACACCTGCCTGCTTTGTCTCCTCACTCTCTTTTTTCTCTCTTCTCCATCTATGAAGCCAGAAAAAAACGTGGGCTTTTAATTTACTTCTCCTACATCATATCTGCCTTCATTCTGCTTCCAGCTAGGCTTTAATGATGAACTGGGATCTCTCCTGTGCACTGCAGGGGAGCTCTGTGGGCTGAGTCCTCCAAGCCCACATGCCGACATGCTGAAGGAAGAAAGAAACTTGGGGGATTCTTTCTTTAGATAACAGTCTGGCTTGCAAAATGTGTTTTTGCTGCTTAATGCTATTTTTGAATAGCGCAGCACAATATTACCTTTTTACCCTTCTCTTGGAGTTCCATTTATGACAAACTCTAATCCCCCTCCACCCTGGATGCCTAGGGTGAACCAGGGCAAGAGTCTTCTTATTTGTGGAGACTCTATTTATAATTCTATGCTGGGAATCTTTTACTTGGCATTCGATCTGCCTAAAACCAGGCTCTTCTTCCACTGCCAGCTTAGTTTTACTAAAGTTATCCTTCGATCGTGTCCCTCCCGCACAAAAGCCTTCCATGGCTCCCTATTGCCATTGCATGAGGTCTTTGGCTCTAAGCCTCTACGCCTGTACCTCCCCAGATTCTCCTGCATAGTTTTCTCCTTAGCAGGCCTGTCACCTCTTTCTTCTTGCCTTCCTTCAAGTCTCTGCTTACCTAAATATACCACTTCCCTCTTCTTTCTGCCTATTCAAATTCCAGTATCCTCCAAAATCTGTCCCAGTCCCACCCCTTCCATGAAGTTCTTCGGATCAGCTGAGTAAAGGCTCTCCCTTCTGCTGTTCCACAGCACTTGTTGGACACGTAGCCCAGCCTGCTTTGTTGAGTTGGCACAATGGAAGGCCTGCCTTAGAGGTGACCCACTGGTGACCAGGAGACCTGTCCAGAGACCAAGAGTCAAGCTAGTTAGGCAGTGCATGATAGGTAACATCAACTTCAAAGCCAAAATGTCTTCCAGAAAAGAAGCAGGCAGAGAAGGACTTACTGACTTAATTAATGAATCAGTACTCCTAATAGATTACATAAGAAAATGTGGGTCAGGCACAGTGGCTTACATCTGTAATCCCAGCACTTTGGGAGGCTGAGGCAGGTAGATCATGAGGTCAGGAGTTCGAGGCCAGCCTGGCCAATATGGTGAAACCTTGTCTTTACTAAAAAATACAAAAATTAGCTGGGCGTGGTGGTGCGTGCCTGTAGTCCTAGCTACTCGGGGGGCTGAGGCAGGAGAATCGCTTGAACTCAGGAGGCAGAGATTGCAGTGAGCAGAGATTGTGCCACTGTACCCTAGCCTGGGCGACAGAGTGAGACTCCATGTCAAAAAAAAGAAAATGTGTCAGTGGAAGTGAAGGGTTAATGCGGACTGCAGAGCCATGTCCTGGCAGCATGTCTCTGGCCCTGACCAGGTGATATGACCCCATGGTCCCCAGGGCAGCCTGACTCTGCAGGAGGAAGTGAGTGGCTGTGGCAGTCACTGTGGATGACACCAGCTCCTTCTCTGCTCCTGCCTTTCACTGACATTTGTCTCCTATGTGGACACCTCTAGGGGTGTTGACTGGTTGATCTAAACATTCCAGCATGCAAGTCCTCTTTCTGCCTACAGCTCACACATTAGCAACCAGCTAGTCCAGCAGCCTCAGGATCTTGGCTGTGTGAGTCAGTTTCAAGGGCTTACCTTGGATCAGCACCTGGGATGCGATGGCCACATCAATATCCTGTCTCCAGGGGGCTCTGTGTGAACTAAGGTCATCTTCCCTGGGGGATATCTCTACATAGGGAAGCATCCCTTCTGTTTTCCTAACAGACTCTAGGTGGGACAGGGCAGGCGATGCTTCCATTATTGGTTGTACCTTCATAGCTAGCAGCCCGGTCCCTCGCATTCAGTTATAGACATACAATAAGCATTTGTTGAACTGGACCTGGAAACTGCTCCCCAAGAAAAAAGAAGTTGGAGAAATTCTTAACAACATCAACTTACGAACCTTTGGTCCAGAGGCGAGAACTGTCAAGAAAAAGGGTGAAAGCTGGAAAGAATGAAGGTGTGTATCTTCATGGGTGTGTCCCAGGGAAAGTGGAAATTACTGAAGAAGCTGGGGGAACTCCGACAATATTCCCTAGGACTGTCCCCACTAAGAGGAGGAGCAGACGGTCTCGAGCTGGGGACTCTGATAGCTCACAGACTACTTGAGACAAAGAAATATAGGAATATATTCTCCAGGCTGAGGATTGGTCCCCTCAGGGAATGCATGGACAGGTCACGTCTGTTGTCTGCATCTCAGGTGGGCTGACGATAGGTCCTCACAGATTAAGGACTGCCCCTTCAGGGTGAGGACAGGTTCTGCCAGGCTGGGGAGGTAGGGGACATATCTCTTCTCCCCTACTCGGTCTTCCAGCCTCTTGCCCATGGACAGGCTGTCTCCTCCAGCTGGGGTCTGGCTTTGCGTCTAGTGGACACTCATGGCCTTGTCTCTAGAGAGTTTCCTCTTTAAAACAATGCACTATTAGGCCAGGCACAGTGGCTCACACCTGTAATCCTAGCACTTTGGGAGGCCAAGGCAAGCGGACCACCTGAAGTCAGGAGTTAGAGACCAGCCTGGCTGGCCAACATAGTGAAACCCCCGTCTCTACTAAAAATACAAAAATTAGCAGGCTGTGGTGGCACATGCTTGTAATCTCAGCTACTCCAGAGGCTGAGGCAGGAGAATCGCTGGAACCTGGGAGGCGGAGGCTGCAGTGAGCTGAGATGGTGCCACTGCACTCCAGCCTGGGCGACAGAGTTAGACTGTCTCAAAGCAAGCAAACAAAAATACGCTGTTAGAGAAACACAATTCACAAAACCTAAAATATAGAAGGATTAAGCATTTGTACAAGGTATATTTAAATCTAAATAGACTATCTGCAGGGTTCCTGTTAGATTTTCAATTTATAAAAATGTTACTTACATACAACTTTTCAGGAACCATTTTATTGATAGAAACAGCTTACCTGATGAACCTCCAAACGTTCATCGTGGGGTCTGGGTGTGTGGAAGAGTCTCCCCCAGGGGAGATTGACTCAGGGTCTTCAGTTTCTTGCTGGGACATGAGCTGGTGCAGACAGGCTATCCCAGTTGGTCAGGGTAGGAAACAGCATCACTACAAATCCCTAGTGAGGCGGAAAAAGAATGGGGACGGTTCCTAACTCTAACTGTTCCAAAGGAGGGACCATCTGATAAGGGAACATAGGAAGAAATCATGGGTCAGGGAGGGTTTCCCATTTAACTCCAGAATGTATCTTCCCTGCTTAAAGCCAAAGAGGTCTATAAAAACATCTTCCAACCTCTGCAGATGTAACAGACATTTATAGAGGAAGATTTTCAGACTTGTTCCCGTGGGTAGAGAGTGCCTGGAGAAAGACACCCTCATTTCAGCTTCAGGTGAACCCTGCAGGAGCAAATGGACATAGAATATCAGAGTGACAGGACAGTGGGCCGAGTCTGTGCCATTGACATGGGACTTTGCAGACAGAGAGAATGAGACCTCTCTGCACTCGCTGTTGTTAACACCAACCCATGGTTGTCAAATCACGTAACCTGTGGGGCTGAAAAGAACTCAAGCACAAAGAGAATGATGAGAAAAGTTGACCTGGACCAGAACCAGGGAAGACTATACCAGACATGCCCAGTTAGGGATTTAAGTAACACCTGGTGGGTGAAATTGGCTGTGAACTCCAGACTCCCTCTAGAGTGGTGTTTTTTGTTTTTTGTTTGTTTGTTTGTTTTTGAGACAGAGTCTTGCCCTGTCACCTGGGCTGGAGTACAATGGCGTGATCTTGGCTTACTGCAACCTCCGCCTCCCGGGTTCAAGTGATTCTCATGCCTCAGCCTCCTGAGTAGCTAGGATTACAGCCACCCGCCATCATGCCCGGCTAATTTTTTGTACTGTTAGTAAAGACGGGGTTTCATTATGCTGGCCAGGCTGGTCTCGAACTCTTGACCTTGTGATCCGCCTGCCCCAGCCTCCCAAAGTGCTGAGATTACAGTTGTGAGTCACTGCATCTGCTTTTTTTTCCTTTTTAAGGCAGAGTCTTGCTCTGACACCCAGGCTGGAGAGTGCAGTGGCATGATCTCGGCTTATTGCAACTTCCACCTCCTGGGTTCAAGTGATTCTCCTGCCTCAGCCTCCTGAGTAGCTGGGATTACAGACACCCACCACCGTGCCTGACTAATTTTTGTATTTTTAATAAAGACAAGGTCTTGCCAATTTGGCCAGGCTGGTCTTGAACTCCTGACCTCAGGTCATCCACCCACCTGGGCCTCCCAAAATGCTGGGTGGAATGGTATTTTTATATCTGGAGTGATATTTTTCTTTTATATGTATGTTTCTATCTAGAACGATCTTTTCGTTTTCTATGTATGTTTCTGGGCCTGGGTGCCTCTGAACAGTTCATTCTATAGCCTGGCTTCCGTTTTCTGCAAGTAAACTCTGGGATCCCAGTGCAGTTGTCAAAAATGCAAGAACCTCTGAAGAGGTGTTCAGGCAGACATGTCCTGGCTCTACTTTGCTTCCTAGAGACGAGCCTGGAAGGGTGGAATCTGTCGGAAGAGGCCGTGCCCTGTCCTTGCTCATGATTTCCCTACATTCTCTTTTCTTGGGCTGGTGCTAGCCTGAGTCGGAGAACTGGGTTTGCTGCCTGACAGACTCCTGCTTGGGGGCTACTGGCAGAACTTGCCACCTGGGTGGAGACACTGAAGCAGCACCCAGGCCTGGCTGCCTCCAGTCATGGTGACTTGAGCCCCAGGGCTGGACAGCTACCTGGAGCCAGTTCTTGATTTCAAACATGTCGATAGGAGACTGCAATCAGCAGATGTGCAATCTTCTGCCTGCTTGCTTTGACTCCCTAAGATTTCATTTACTCTTGATTCTAAAAGGAGATATTTACTTAAAAAGTAAACAGGTTCGTGCAGCTGAGTAAATACCGGCAGAACATTTCACAAAATCTTCTGAAAGCCCAGATAGACTGTCAAGATGAAGGCTCCTGTGTTACAGAAACACCAGCCAGGCCCATTCATTCACTCATGAGGAAAAAATGAATGATATGTATTCTGAGCCCCGACTTAGGCCGCTGAGGCCCCTCTGCCTCAGCTGCCTGGATTCGTTGGCTTCTGCTGCCCCTGTCTTTGCCCAGCCCTGCCCTACCTCACCCTGACCCCCAGCCGGGCTTCTTTCTGCTCCTGGACTTCAGATTTCTGCCTCTTTCTGAGAATGTCTCTCCAGGCCCTCTTGTCAGCACACAGAAATAGAAGTTTTCATTTCTCATCATGACAGATTTAAGGCACTGTGAGTCTTGAATTAGAATTACTCCCTTGATACGCTTTAATCCTTCATAATACCCTTCTGGGCAGCTGTAGCCCTAGAGACAGAGCCATTCGTTATTTTCTGGATGTGACACAAAGTAGCTGATGGATTTCTCACAGCCCCTGTCATTTTTTCTTAAAAGTTGCTGTAGTAGCCAGTGGATAGTAAGCGTCACTATGAATTTTTTTTTTTTTGAGTTGGATTCTCGCTGTGTCCCCCAGGCTGGAGTGCAGTATTGAGATCTAGGCTCACTGCAACCCCTGCCTCCTGGGTTCAAGAGATTCTCCTGCATCAGCCTCCCAAGTAGCTGGCATTACAGGCATGCACCAGCATACACAGCTAATTTTTGTATTTTTAGTAGAGATGGGGTTTCACCATGTTGGCCAGGCTGGTCTAGAACTCCTGACCTCAAGTGATCAGCCCACCTCAGCCTCCCAAAGTGCTGGGATTACAGGTGTGAGCCACCACGCCCAGGCTTCACTATTTCTGCTTTGTAACAGTTCGATTTAAGTACAACTTTCCTAAAATGTGTTGATTTTACAAAGCGACACCAGCATATTGCATATCAACCCCTAAACGCACAAAAGGCCTTCCTTGTAAAGGGCGGAAGAGAGAGGCTCGGAGCGGCCTACAAATGCCCTGATGTGTAACCAGGTGGTTGCTGCTCAGCAGCATTTGTAAAAAAAAAATCCATTCTTTATGTTTCCCCTTCCTGGATTTTTTTTGGGAGGCCCATGTTTCTATTTGTGTCCCAGGCCACCTCAGCTCCCTGTGCTATTTACCATTTCCTCAATACATTCTTTATCTTTTTTTTTTTTTTTGAGACTGTGTCTCACTCTGTCACCAGGTTGGAGTGTAGTGGCGCAATCTCGTCTCACTGCAACCTCCGCCTCCCAGGTTCAAGTGATTCTCCTGCCTCAGTCTCCCCAGTAGCTAGGACTACAGGCATGCACCACCATGCCAGCTAATTTTTATATTTTTAGTAGAGATGAGGTTTCACCATGTTGGCCAGGATGGTCTTGATCTCCTGACCTCGTGATCTGCCCACCTTGGCCTCCCAAAGTGCTGGGATTATAGGTGTGAGAAGTGTGAACCACTGCGCGCAGCTGACCATTCTTTATCTTAAAGGAAAACTTCCTATCAGTACTCTCTAGGTTACCTATATTTATTATGATAAACATAAAAATAAATAGTAGAATAAAAACATTCATTTGTGTATCACCTAAAATCTTTTCACATACCCCGAATATTATGCACAGCTCAGCTGGATAAAGATCCATGCTATCACTGCAACGGAAGAAGTTTGTACAAGGTGCAGGCTGGGCACAGCGGCTCACACCTGTAATCCCAGCACCTTGGAAGGCCAAGGTGGGTGGATCATTTGAGGCCAGGAGTTGGAGACCAGCCTGGCCAACATGGTGAAACCCCATCTCTACTAAAAATACAGAAATTAGCTGGTTGTGGTGGTGCAAGCCTGTAATCCCAGCTAGTCAGGAAGCTGAGGCAGGAGAATTGCTTGAGCCCAGGAGGCGGAGATTGCAGTGAGCTGAGCGTACCACTGCATTCCAGCCTGGGTGACAGAGCGAGACTCTGTATAAAAAGAAAAAGAAAAGTTTGTACAAGATATAGATTTAGTAAATAGGAAGGCGGGAAATGATTATTATGCAGTCTATTCCTAGACTACCTTGTTTTAAGACTACTATAGCCCCGGCCAGGTACAATGGTTCACACCTATAATTCCAGCACTTTGGGTGACTGAGGTGGGAGGACTGCTTGAGTCCAAGAGTTTGAGACTAGCCTGGGCAGCATAACAAGTTCCTGTCTTAAAAAAATAATAATTAGCCAAGCATGGTGGCATGTACCTGTGGTCCCAGCTACTTGAGAGGCTGAGCTGGGAGGATCCCTTGAGCCTGTGAGATCAAGGCTGCAGTGAGCCGTGATTGTACCACTGCACTCCAGCTTGGAAGACAGAGTGCGACAGGTCTCAAAAAAAAAATTGTAACCCACCTCATATCAATCCCGTATTAAGTATATATACTGTTATAGACACTTTATTTTTTAGAGCAGTTTTAGATTCTCATTGTAGACCAGTTATCTAACACCTACCCAGTGTGGGATTACAGGCGTGAGATACCACACCAGGCCGGATTCAGTCTTTCTGGGAGAATTCAAAAGGAACCAAGTAGCTGGCAAAGCCTGGTTCAGTGTAATAGGCATCCGTTTCATTGCCCAAGATTTTGGAGGTAAAACTTTCTGGAGTTTGGATTGAGTCAATGGCCTCAGGCAAGCTGAGCCTGCAGAGAAGGATAAGAGGCGGTCCCACCCTCAGGGCTTGCAGTCTGCTGGATTGATGAGTCTTGGAGGAAGTTAGTGGGTCAGCTGCCACCAGAGTTCAGGTCTCTCTGTGGACTCCCGGGCCAGGGCTTATCCTATTATACTCTGCCTCTTCTATCACCACAGTCACAAGGGGTGGGTGTCCTTAGGTGAGGTGGTAATTTAGACTATAGGTTCTAACACATAAAAGGATTATGTTTTGAACAAGAATGGTGATTCGGTCTCAATGCCCAGTACAGGCATTGGGGTGTTAGCTGAACTGGTGCCAGACAAAATGAGATATTAAAAATGCCTGGAGAAGTATCGGATAGGACCTGGCTTGGATCAGGTGTCCACCTCTGGGCCAGTCATCCATGGCCAGGGGCAGAGTCATGTAAGAGTTGGGAAGCTCCTGCTGGAATCAGAGCGTTAGAGTCAGAGGAGGAGCAGTTCTCCAAAGAAGGCATGCTTCCCAGAAGGGCGGAGGTGCCGGGCAGAACAAGCAGTAAGTGCCCTCTATGATCCTAGAAGCTCATGCAAAAAGATACTAAGGATGTTTGAAAAGGAGAGGGGCTGTGTCCTCCCAGGGTCAAGGATGGCATAGTCCGCACTCACTTAGGATGGAAAATGAAGGGGAACAAGTTTGCAAAGAACCAGGAGCAAGAAAGCAAAAGACAGCACTCTGTGTCGGACGTAGTTGAACTTGTCTGGATGTTAAACTGAGTACAAATAAGGAAACGGGGAGTGGGAAATTAAGTCTCTGGAGGGAAAAGTTAGGAAGGGGCTAACTGCCAGAACTGATGCTTTAAATTGTAGACTTTGGGATTGGGTTGCCGGATCGAATAAAGAATGCTCAGTTAAATTCAAATTTCAGAAACACGATGGATATTTGCATGAACACACTTATACTAAAAGATTATTCATTGTGTATCTGAAATTCAAATTTAACTGGACTTTTTTTTCCTTAAACCTATTAATCCTATTTGAGGAGACAGAGAAATGTTTTGAGCCAGGGCTTGCCTGATGCCACTGACTCAATTCAAACTCCAGAAAGTTTTACCTCCAAAATCTTGGGCAATGAAACTGATGCCCGTTACACTGAACCAGGCTTTGCCAGCTACTTGGTTCCTTTTGAATTCTCCCAGAAAGACTGAATCCGGCCTGGTGTGGTAGCTCACGCCTATAATCCCAGCACTTTGGGGGGCTGAGGCAGTTGGATTACCTGAGGTCAGGAATTCATCTGGCCAACATGGTGAAACCTCATCTCTACTAAAAATACAAAAACCAGCCAGGTGCGGTAGCGAGTGCCTGTAATCCCAGCTATTCGGGAGGCTGAGGCAGGAGAATCACTTGTATCCAGGAGGTGGAGGTTGCACTGAGCTGAGATCGCACCATTGCACTGCAGTCTGGGCCACAGAGCAAGACTCGTCTCAAAAAAATAAAAATAAAAAATAAATAAATAAATATAAAAGATTGAATCCCCACCACAGAGTGTTAAGTACAGTCTTTTACTGTCTCAATGCTTTCAGCTGTGGCACATTCATCCTTTGTCACCATGGTAACTCTATCAGATCCATAGAATTCAATTAACCAAATGCCCCATTTCCTTGAGGATGACTAAGTAGTCAAACTCCCCAGGCTTGCTGACATCATCCTTGATCTATTCCATCAGTGAGCTTGATTATAAACACAGACAAAAATGAAGAAACAAGAATCACAGATTTGCAAATCTGTCGCTGTCTCTTCTGTCCCCATCCTTACTCCATGGTGGGTAGGTCGCAGGGTGGGGCCTTGGGAAGCCACGCGGCTCTGGCTTCCTGGATAGCTGTAAGAAGCAGCACAATGCAACGTCACAGCCAGGCCCCGGGGAGTGGTTACAGCACACCCAGGAGCGCACATTCCCTCAGCAATGTTCACTTACAGTGGAGAGGAGTCTGTCGAGAAAACATGCCCTCTACAAAGGACTGATTCAGATGACTCGGTCTCAGCTCCAGCGCCTCTGCTCTCCAGCCCTCACACACTCCCCATCACAGGAAGATTTGATCAAAGTCAACTAAGAAACAGACAGAATTTGAGATCCTGCTCAAACAATCCTAGAAGGTGCCAGAAGCTTCTTCTCTTCCAAGAGAAGGGTGGTGGGATAGGATTTGGTTTTATAGGTTGGGGCAAATCTTTTGGGGATGGGGCAGGGGTGTTACAGAGTAAGATCAGTTACAGAGGTGGGGGTAGGGGCGAGGAGTATGCATTACCGTAAGTTCGGTTACAATGGCGGATGGGGTAAGTTGTAAGAGTAGTTAAGATGGCAGGGTGGGGTAAGGAGTATTCACTTCATTATAAGAAGAGTTAAGATGGCAGGGTGGGGTGAGGAGTATTTACATTATCATAATAACAGTGAAGATGTCAAGGTGGGGTGAGGGGAAGCTTGTGTCCAGGGGAAGCTCCACTGGGCCATCAGGGATAATGGCCAACCCAGGCCAGGGGTTGGGGGTGATCAGCCGAGGCAGGCAGGACTTCAGACTTTCTGGGTCTGGGCTTGCACAAGGAGGCCTGACGGGATGCTGGAGGCCAGTGAGTGTGAATTTTATCTTTGTACTTGCAGGGCACAACACAGCACTAGGTATGGATTAGATGCCCAGTAACAATTCTAAACTGGTTTAAATGTAATTCCAACACTGCAGAAGGGTCTAAAGCAAAAAGCGAATAAAAGTTTCCTGCCACTTCTCGTCTCATGCTTCAGAGGCATCCACCCCCAGGAGGAGAGCAGCCTTCTAGATACTGGCTGTGCCTGAGCAACCATACTACGTGTGTACTCAGGCACTGTGCACGTATGCATATGCACAGGACCATATAAGCCATGCTGTCCCATGCTGGTGTTTGGTTTCTTTTTTTAGAGGCAGGGTCTTTGCTTGTCACTCAGGCTGAAGTGCAGTGGTGCAATCACAGCTCACTGTAGCCTTGAGCTCCTGGCTTTGATCCTCCCACCTCAGCCTCCTGAGTAGTTGGGATTATAGGCGAGCCACCATGCCTGTCCAGCAAAATAGGTTTATCTTATTTTTTTTGAGATGGGCGTCTCCCTCTGTTGCCCAGGCTGGAGTGCAGTGGTGCAATCTTGGCTCGTGGTAACCTCTGCCTCCTGGGTTCAAGGGATTCTCCTGCCTCAGCCTCCTGAGTAGTTGGAATTACAGGCACCCATAACCACACCCATCTAATTTCTGTGTTTTTAGTAGAGACAGGGTTTCACCATGTTGGCCAGGCTGGTTTTAAACTCCTGACCTTAAGTGATCCTCCTGCCTCGGCCTCCCAAAGTGCTGGGATTCCAGGCGTGAGCCACCTGTGAGCCATCTTATTCCAGACCTTCCTCCATCTATGCCCAAGACGCGCCTTCTGTTCCTAAGTCTCTATTAGACGCTTCTTTCCGAGAAACTGGATTTTATCAGCCTCTTTCTTTGGCCAACAATATAGCTTTTGAAACTTTCTATGGCAACATATATAGACCTACTTTAATCTATCAATGCATAATATACCATAATGGAAGTCTAGAAAAGTCTATTTAAATAACTTTGGATTTTACATTGCTTTATTTTTTCCTTTCTATTTTAGATAGTGCTGTATTCATATCTTCTCTCTCGCTCACTTTTTTTTTTTTTTTTTGAGACAGAGTCTCACTCTGTTGCCCAGGCTGGAGTGCAGTGGTGCCATCTCAACTCACTGCAACTTCCACCTCCTGGGTTCAAACAATTCTCCTGCCTCAGTCTCTCGAGTAGCTGGGATTGATTACAAGTGCCTGCCACCATGCCTGGCTAATTTTTGTATTTTTAGTAGAGACGGGGTTTCACCATATTGGCCAGGCTGCTCTCGAACTCCTGCCCTCTGGTGATCCACCCACCTCAGCCTCCCAAAGTGCTGGGATTACAGGCCTAAGTCACAGTGCCTGGCCGTTATCCTGTCTTATTAGATGCACCTATTTACTCTTGTACATGGGCAGTTACAGGACAAATTTCTAGAAATGAAATTGCTAGGACATAGAAAGGGCATTTAGAATTTGTCAGATGGTCTCCAAAAAGGTGGCAACAAGTTAAACTCCAAGCACAGTGCAGGAGTCTTTTTCCAGAAACTCTTGCCAACACAATATAGTCACCTTTGTAATTTTTATTAGTCTGAAAAATATAATTCACTGTTCTGACTGGCACTAATTTGAGGGAAGTTGTATTTTTTAAACATTATTATTGGTCATTTGTATTTCTTTTTCAGTGAACTTAGTTACAATGTCCTTTGCTCATTGTCTTATTTGGTTATTTTTCTTTCATATTGATTTGCCAAGGTCCTTTAGATTTTCATGAAATTGGCCCGTTTTTATACATATTATCATTTCCTCCCCAGTTTGTTGTTTATTATTCCTTCTTATTTGTTTATTTTTGCCTCATAAAAGTTTTAAATTAAATTTAGTAGTCACATTTATCAATCTTTTTCTGGCTTCTGAGCAGATATGCTTATTAAAACATATAAGTAAATAAGAGAATAAACAAATTTCTATAGCTCTCGTTAATTATACTATATTTTAGAACATACACACTCATTATTATTATTATTATTGTGAGGTAATATTACTTCCACACAAATTGAAAGCAGGAGTTGTGATGTGAACTTCTCTTCATTCTCTATAGTACACAGTAGGCTGATATTCTACAACATTCCTGAGTTCTGCCAATCACCACCTGTATTAGCCCATTCTCATGCTGCTGTAAGGAATGTCTGAGACTAGGTAGTTTATAAAGGAAAGAGGTTTAGTTGACTCACAGTTTCACGTGGCTGAGAAGGACTAAGGAAATTTACAATCATGGCAGAAGGGAAAGCAAACCCGTCCTTCTTCACATGGTGGCAGGAGAGAGAAGGGCAGAGCAAATCCCCTAGAGAAAATCCCCTAGAAACCCCTCAGATCTTGTGAACACTCACTCACTATCACAAGAACAGCATGGGGAGGACTGCCCCCATGATCTAATTATCTCCCCTGGGGTCCCTCCCCTAACACGTGGAGATTACAATTTGGATTACAATTCAAGATGAGATTTGGGTGGGGATACAGAGCCAGACCATATCACCACCCATGCCTCAAGGCCCAGCTCCTTCGTCTCAGGCTCATGCAGAGGTAAGACACCCTGAGAGCCAAGCCCAACCCAGTGCCTGCTTCCAGGCCTTCCTCCATCTATGCCCAAGACGCACGTTCTGTTCCTAAGTCTCTATTAGACGTTTCTTTCTGAGAAACTGGATTTTATAAGCCTCTTTCTTTGGGCTCTCAGCTCCCTTGGCCTTTAGGGGTAGGTTTGCATAGACCTGCCTGCAACGGAACAGGTTTCAACATATGGATTTGGTGGGGGAGGAGGGGGACACAGACATTCGGACCATCGCATCTTTCCCCACGGTTTGCCTGATTAACACTTATTCTTAGGACTGCACGCCCATTGAATGAGAGCTATGTGTTAATCCTGCCCCATCCTCTACTCATTATTTCCTTCACTGTTCACTGACAACATTTTGCGAGCGGTGTCATATCCCCTCTTACAAACCAGGAAGCCAAGAGTCAGGGAGAAGAAGCCAGTTGCCTGAGATCTCCTAACCCTGAAGGAGCAGGGCCTCAGCTCCATCTGCTGCGCTGTAATTCCTTCCAGCCATGGGCCTGTCCCCAAGACCTGGCTCCCACAGAGAGTAGTTCAGGCCTGGCCCTTCCCAGTCCACCCTCAGCCACTGCAGCCATCCTGAGGTAGAAGAGTTACTTCAGGCTGTGAGTGGTGGCTCACAACTATAATCCCAGCCCACTGGGAGGCCAAGGTGGGAGGATGACTTGAGCCTAGAAGTTTGAGACCAGCCTGGGCAACACAATGAGAACCTGTCTTTACAAAAAATTCTGTAAAAAATTAGCTGGGTGTGGTGGCACTTGCCCGTGGTTCCAGCCACGTAGGAGGCTGAGGTGTGAGGATTGCTTGAGCCTGGAATGTCACAGCTGCAGTGAGCTGTGATTGCACCACTGTGCTCTAGCCTGGGTGACAGAGCAAGAAACCGTCTCAAAAAAAAAAAGGAGTTACTTCACCTCCATTCTTGCAAATTGCTACAAATATAAACAAAAAGAAATGAAAGCATTCCCTTCATCCTCTGCTCCCACCTAGGGAGGAAACCAGGCAGTCTGGTAAGCCTTGGCAGCAGAACGTGGCATTTGCCTGATCTCTTCAAGGCTCTCCATGCCCCACTCCTCGGAGACTGGTTCAGTGCCCACACTCCCTCCCCAGTCTCTCCCCAGGAAACTAATGTGGCGGTGCTTCCTCCTCAGCCTGCCAGGGGCCCAGGCCTGAAGGAAGGCACCATTAAGCTGAGAGAATGGGCTCTTTCCTCTTCCTTTGTTTCATTTTGAAAAATTGTTGAGTCATTGAATGAAACAACATATGAATACGTTATTCTAATAGATCCAAATACAGACATATGAAGTAAAAACTCGAAGCTCCCAAAGGAAATTACTAACATTATGGTATGCATCACACACACACACACATATACACGTACACACATGTGATGTCCTAGTACATAAAATACTATCGTCCCATTACTTGCTTGTTTAAATTTTTATTTTTACACATTAAATTAGACTTAGAAAAAGTTCCATATGAGGATGTACAGTTCCACTTCCTTGTTCCTAAGGGTTACCAAGTATCTTATAGTAAGACTGATTGATTTTTTTTTTTTTTGAGACAGGGTCTCAACTCTGTCACCCAGTCTGGAGTGCAGGGGTGTGATCATGACTCACTGCGTTCTCAACATCCCAGGCTCAGGCAGTCCTCCCATCTGGCCTCTCAAGTAGCGGGAGCCACAGGCATGTGTCACCATGCTTGGCTAATTTTTCAATTTTTTTGTAGAGGCAGAGGAGTTTGTGACCCAGGCTGGTGATCTAGGCTCAAGTGATCCTCCCACCTCAGCCTCCCAAAGTGCTGGGATTACAGGTGTGAGCTACCACACTCAGCCTAGTAGGGTTTTAAAATCTTAGCCGGATTGACTTTCAAATTGTGGTCCTTGAACCCCTAGCAGAATCCAAAACCCTTCAAGGAGTCCTCAAGGTCAAAATTATCTCCATAATATATAATATTGAGATGTCCCGCCCTGTTCACTGAGGTGGCCTTTGCACTGATGGTACAAAAGCGATGGTGTGTAAACTGCTGGCACGTCAGCAGGGATGGAGGCAGAGGCCCCAACCTGCTCTAGCAGGCATTGTGTTCCTCATCACCTGACACTCAGTGAGAAAAAAGCCAGTTTCATTTAAGAATGTCCTTGACTTCAGCAGAACACAGACTCTAAAAATAAAAAAAATAAAAAAAGAAAGAACAAAAAGAATGTCTTTGGTGAAGCTGTAGAAATTACTAATTTTATAAAATCTCAACTTTTGAGTACAGGTCCTTTTAATATTCTGCACGAGGAACTGGGAAGTAACCAAATGCGACGTTTGTCTGAAGGAAAGCACTTGTGTGATGCAGTCGCAGGCTGAACTGAACTAGCTGCGTTTTCCCCGGGTATCGTTTTTACTTGCAAAGGACAAGGGACAAACAAATGCTGGTTATTCCAACTCAGATGTTTGGCAAACATTTCCACAAAATCAAGAAAAACAACTGACAGTATTTGTGAGCAATGATACAATTTGAGTTTTCAACTGAAAAAATTAGAATTTGGAAAACTTGTATCTGCCACCTTCAGCTAAGCCGCCTAGTACTTAAACAGTGATGAGCTGTAGGTAAAGATGAATGAGTGTGTTTTTTATTTATTTTATTTTTTTATTTTTTTTGAGATGGAGTTTCGCTCTTGTCGACCAGGCTGGAGTGCAGTGGCACTATTTCAGCTCATGGCAACCTCTGCCTCCCAGGTACAAGCGATTCTCCTGCCTCAGCCTCCCAAGTAGCTGGGATATATGTGCATGTCACCACACCTGGCCAATTTTTTACATTTTTGGTAGAGACAGGGTTTCACCATGTTGGCCAGGCTCATCTTGAACTCCCGACCTCAAGTGATCCACTCACTTCAGCCTCCCAAAGTGCTGGGATTACAGGTGTGAGCCACCATGCCCGGCCTAGTTTTTAATATTGTATGATGAAACATGTCAACACTTGGAAGCTCTATATCACTCAGTGAACCAATACTTTGCAAATAACAAATGCATTATGTTACAAAATCATGCATAGATAAGAGATCCATTGAAAGTAGCAGACAGAACAATGGATTTTAACGTAACCGAGTATAAAAAGTTCATTGCTAGGAATTCAGAGTCTCCATTGCAACTACCACTAAGAAAATACCATTTAGCGAAGTGTTATGTAATACCAAATTAGAATATCCACAATTAACTGAAAAAGGCTATTAAAATATTCCTATTTTTTCAAACTGCATGTCTCTGCGTGGCCAGCTATTCTTTAAATACTGCCAACAGCCCGAAATATCACAATCGATTGAATTTAAAAGTAGGTATAGGTTTTCCAACTGTAAAACAGTGCCACTCCTCTCAGGAAATTTATTTTTGTTTTGAAAAATATAATTACATATTGCCGGGTGTGGTGGCTCACGCCTGTAATCCCAGCACTTTGGGAGGCCGAGGCAGGCGGATCACGAGGTCAAGAGATTGAGACCATCCTAACCAACATAGTGAAACCCTGTCTGAAAAAAAAAAAATTAAAAAAGAAAAATATAATTATATTTCAGAAAATATATTAATGTATAATGGATAATCATTATTTTCTTCTTTTTCTTCTTTTTTTGAGACAGGGTCTCATTCTCTCACCCAAGCTGGAGTGCAGTGGTGTGATAGCGGCTGACTGCAGCCTCCACCTCTTGGGCTCAAGTGAGCCTCCCACCCTAGCCTCCCTCCCCTAGTAGCTGTGACTACAGGTGTGCACCACCATGCCTGGCTAATTTTTGTATTTTTTGTAGAGACGGGGTTTCACTATGTTCTCCAGTCTGGTCTCAAACTCCTGAACTCCAGTGATCTACCTGCCTCAGCCTCCCAAAGTGCTGGGATTACAGGTGTGAGCCACCATGCCTGGCATTATGTTTAATTCATCAATAAACATATATTTTAAAACTTTTATCTGTTTTAATTTCTAATATGGTAAATATTGATAGATATAACCTGCATAATTAAAAGCTCTTTGGGTTTTTTGATATTTTTTAAGAATGCAAAGATGTCCTGAGACCAAAAATTTGAAAACAATTGCTATAGATAACGCACTTTTAGACCTGGAGACTGGTTGTTATACTTGGCCCTGCTTTGGCCAGAACAGGTAGCTTAAGAGTCATTCAGGGACCAGAGATCTCTGGCAATTATCTATGTCCCTGTCTCTGGGAGAACCTCCTCCATACAAAAAACACAGACATTCCTACTCTTTTTTGTCCTGGGAAACCAGATAAATAGATTTGTTAAACTTAAGTATAAATTTGAATCAATGGACTTCAAATGAGGAAAAAAGAATAAAGTGCTTAAATTTTATGACACCTATTTAGGAAACTCAGAAGCACTGTTTTACAAACTTAGAGATACTCAATTTTTTCTGGGAAAATGTCCTCTATTGCTTTCCCATGCAGAACAGTGGTCCATGAAACAGCAGGAGCGGCAGCATCTGTGGCTTGTTAAAGATGCGAATTCATGATATCTCACCCCAGGTTAAGTCAGAATTATACATTTTAAGACGATCCCAATGTAATGTTTATGCACATTAAATTTTGTGAAGCACTGCTCTAGTATGAGAATTTTATAATCTAGTCTAAAATTCAAAGACTTCTAATTTCCAGAACGGTTGGCAGGTTATTTGGAACAATCTTCCTACTGAAAGAAACTAAAAAATATGGACAAGATGTGTTTTGATGAAAGCATTAAAATAAATATTAAGGCAGCAAAAAAAACCACCACATCAAAAAACAAAGGGAACATCCATTCAGAGAGGTAGGCCTGAATTCGAGATGTTCTTGACCTGAGGTCATTGGCTAAATCCAGAAAATTAGAACCTAATGTTGAAAGATTCTCAGGATGAGAAATATAGAATTAAAATCCGTAAATGGAAAAGCCCCTGTGTTACCACAGGTGGAGGGTCTTGACTACAAGTTGTCCAAGTTCTTGGCATTTTGAACAAAGAATTAGACAAAACGCATAGAGCAATGAAAGAATGAAGCAGGCCTGGTGCGGTCGCTCACGCCTGCAATCCCAGCACTTTGGGAGGCCAAGGCGGGCTGATCAGTTGAGGACCAGCCTGACCAACATGGAGAAACCCTGTCTCTACTAAAAATACAAAACTGGCCAAGCATGGTGGCGCATGCCTGTAATCCCAGCTACTCGGGAGGCTGAGGCAGGAGAATCTCTTGAACACAGGAGCAGAGGTTGCAGTGAGCCGAGATCTCGCCATTGCACTCCAGCCTCTGAGTACAAGGCAGAAACTCTGTCACAAAAAAAAAAAGAATCAAACAACAAAACCACAGATTTATTGAAACAAAAGCAAGCCACACAGACAAACAGGGCTCTAACAAGCAGCACTCAAAAGTGCGGGTTACACAATTTTCTGGGGCTTAAATACCCTCTAGAGGTTTCCCATTGGTTACTTGGTTTACATCCTATGTAAATGAAGTAGTGGTCCACAGCCCATCTGATTGGTTGTGGAAGTGATCAATCAGAGGCTGAAGTGAAGTTACAAAGTTATACTCTCTATGCGAATGAAGACTAGGCCCACGACCAGTCTCATTGGTTGCAGGAGGAGACCAATCAGAGGTACATTCATGTTTCATCTGTGAGGCAGAAAAGGCGGAAGAGGGGTTACAACGTAGGGTAGCCTCTGATCATTTTTTTACGTGGGTGTGGAGAAGTGGAGTTTTCCTTTTGATTCAGTTCTGGGAAATCAGTGTGAATCGGCCTTAGGTTCCCTGCCTCCAGACCTTATTATCCTGGCTCACCTGGGTCAGAAACTCTCAAGCCTTATACCTGGTAATGTTGCAGGTGCCTAGAAGGAATAAACATATATCCTCTTCCCGGAGGTGTCTTTATCATGGCTGGCAAATTATTCCTACAGGCAATTTTTAAATACAATGACCAGACCTGTCATAGTCAATTAGGCTCTCACAGAAACTAGGCAAGAACCAGACTATAAGAGGCCATAGTGACTAACAAAATAAAATCCAGGCTTGGAGATTCTTTAGGCAATAGGAATCTATCAAGTCACACAGAAAATTTGAGAAAGAACTTAATAGAACTTGTAGAAATAATAAAATGCAATAATTGAAATGAAAACCAAAGGACAGGTTTCATAGCAGATTGCACATAGCAGAAGAGATATTAGTGAATTGTAAAACAGGTTAGAAAAAAATGTCCAGAGTGCAGTATGGAAAGACAAAAAGATGGAAAATGTTTAAAGAGATATTTACAGCAAAACAAAATCAATTATCAAGAGATAATAGAGCAAAAAAGCCCAATATAGACTGGAATCCTAGAAAGAGAAGAGAAAGACAATGTGGCAGAGGTGATATTTGAAGAGATCATGACTAAGAATTTTCTGGAACTAATAAAAGGCACCGATCCACGAATTAAATAATCACAGTGAATCCCAAACTGGATAAATAAAATGAAATCTGCACTGCAATATGTCACTATGAAACTTCAGAAAAACCACCAGAAAGTGATAACCTAGGAAGTAGCTAGAGAGAAAAATGTACATGAGCCACAGAGGGACTGAGAGCTGAATTCTCAAAGCAACTCTAGAAGCCAAAGATAACAGAATTCAATAGGCTGGCAATAATTGCTAACTTAGACTCCCATGCTCAACACAAACGTCTTTCAGAAATAAAGACAGCTTCATACAAGGACGGTTGAGAGAGTTTGTCACACAAAGACTTAAATTTTAAAGGATGTACTTCGGTTAGAAAAAGGATAATTCCAGTCAGAAAGTCTGTGGTGCAAAAAGAAATGAGGAACAAAGAAACTGGTGAATGTGTGAATGAATCTAAATGAACAGAGACGATACTAGGCAATGATAGAAATGTCCTATAGGACTGAAAAATAGAATTCAAATACACGAAAACAGTTGCAGATAAGTTGAGGGAGGAATCAATGTAGTTAAATGGAGAGAGGAGGGCAAAAATATTGATTAATGTTAGACTTGGTTAAGCTAAGAATGCATGTTGCAATTTCAATGGTAAACTCTAAATAGATGGAAACAGTGTATGTAACTTCCAAAGGAGTAAAAGGGAAAAGTAGAACGCCAACAAATAATCAATCTAAGAGAAGGCAAGATGTGAGAGAAAAAGAAACATAAAATAGGCAGGACAATTCGAAAGTATAAAATAAGATAGCAGAGAGCCAGGTGGCCAGGTGCAGTGGCATACCCCTGTAGTATGTGCTATTTAGAGGCTGAGGCAGGAGGATCCCTCAAGCCCAGGAGTTCCAGGCTATAGTGTGTGCCATGATTGTGCATGTGAATCGCAACTATGCTCCAGCCTGGGCAACATAGTAAGACATTGTCCCCAAAATTAAATTAAATTAAAATTAGCCAGGTATGGTGGTATAGGCCGGTAGTTCTCGCTACCTGGGAGCCTGAGGTGGGAGGATGGCTTGAACCCAGCAGCTCGGGGTTGCAGTAAGCTATGATTGTGCCACTGCATTCCCGCCTGGGCAACAGATTGAGACCTTGTCTCTAAATAAATAATTAAATAAATAAAAACAAAATAAATAGAATAGTATAATGAAACTTATGCACCCATTATCTTAATACTTAACAGTCTAGGTTCATTTACCTTTCCCATTTTTTCCTAAAGTATTTTAAAACAAATCTCAGACATCATGTTATTTCATTCATACACATTGTAGAGTTTTTATCAGATAATGGCCAAAATACCATCATCACAAAAATTGTGTAAAGAGAAATATATCAGAAATTACGTTAAGTGTAAATAGATTAGATAATCTTTTTTTGTTTTGTTTTGTTTTTGTTTGTTTTCTTGAGACGAGTCTCGCTCTTTTGCTCAGGCTGGGGCGCAACGGCACAATCTCGGCTCACTGCAACCTCTGCCTCCTGAGTTCAAGTGATTCTCCTGCCTCAGCCTCCTGAGTAGCTGGGATTACAAGCATGCACCACCAAGCCAGCTAATTTTTGTAATTTTAGTAGAGATGGGGTTTCCATGTTGGCCAGGCTGGTCTCAAACTCCTGACCTCAAGTGTTTTGCCCACCTTGGCCTCCCAAAATGCTGGGATTACAGGCGTAAGCCACCGTGCCCGGCCAGACTTTTTTTTTTTTTAAACCCGCTCTATGCTGTTTACATCTTAAATAAAAGGATTCAGGAATATTGCAAGTAGATAATGGAAAAAGATATGTAAATATTAACCAGAAGAAAATATGTGCAGATAATGAAAGAAGAAGATGTTTTACAATATGATAGAAAAAAGGTGGGCAAAGTTCTAACTGCTGCAGCTCTGCTTCCCAGGGGTTGGATCCACATTCTTTTTTTTTTTTTTTTTTTTTTTTTTATTTTTAGAGACAGGGTCTAGTGCAGGAGGACTGTAGTGGTATGATCATAGCTCACTGCACCCTTGAACTCCTGGGCTCAAGTTCTGCTCCTTGGTAGCTAGGACGACAGGCATGAACCCCACTGAGGTTTTTTTTGATTTTTTTATAGAGGGGGTCTTGTCAAATTGCCCAGGCTAGTCTTGAACTGGCCTTAAGCAATCCTCCCACCTTGGCCTCTCAGAGCGCTGGGATTACAGGCGTGAGCCACCATGCCTGGGTTTCCTTCTTCACCTAGTGAGCTAGGAGGAAACCTTAGCTCTGCTCACAAATGAAGAACAAGGGCTCAGGAAGCTGACTGGCTGGCCAGAGCTGCTGCTGGTGAGGGACAGAAGCCCCGGCACTCAGATGAGTACCCCTTCCACATGCGACGAGGCCTTCCTAGGCCTGCGAAGGGGAAAGTGGGGCGGGGAGATTCTGGGAAGGGGATGGAGGCTCAAAATTTTGTTAAGAAGATGGACTTCTTGGTCCCTGTTACAGGGAGAGCCTGGGGGTTATTAAAAGTGAGGGCAAGGGGTGGGGGCAAGCACTGGCTCCAGTGTCCCTTAGCAAATGATAACTGGAGGGGACAGGAAGGCAAATGCTGTGTGTGACCCGTGGTGTTCATGCTCTTGAGCTCTTGTTGTTGAGTCTTTCCTGGTGGAGGGCAGTGAGGAGGCAGTGTGAGGAGGGGTGCTCGGGCCTTGGCCTCTGCTAGGAAGAAAGCAGCTGAGTTCCTGGGGCTCCTCTGTGGACGCTGTGGCCCTGACACCCCAGGACCCAGGTCCTGAGGCAACGTCGGAATATTTTGTTTCAGGTGCTTCCTGCAAATCGGCCTCAATCTGATTTTATTCCTTACAGTCTAACAACATTAGGGAGTTATAGGAAGGAACTGCGGCCCCTGGGGGATTCAGAATTTGTGACTCATCCAGGCTCGTCCAGATCTATCTGAGAGAAAAGCAGTGCAGCTTCTCAGTGGATCCCAGCAGATTCCTCCCCAGTCTCGCCAGCCTCCCCGGGCTGGGCATAAGGAGGTGGGATTCAGGATCCCGAGTTGAAATTCGCCTCACGGACACAAACAAAATTAAGTTACATACAAGCAAACACACACACACGTACACATTCCCACTTGGGCTTAGTCAAATAAATATACAGACCTTTTAGTTTCACTCCCCTTGCCCACCAAGACTTGAGTTTTAGCTACACACAGACAGACAGACAGACACACACACACACACGCACACACACACGCAACCAGAGTTGCGTACACAGACATCCTGTGCTATTCCAATAAGCTTCCCTTCCTGGCTTGGTGGTGGGGACCAGCTAGTGATGGCAGGGAGCGGAGGTAGCATAGCCTGGGGTCTCCCCAGCCTACCAGAGTGATTAGAAGCAGGACCTGTCCAGGAAAAGAGCCACCCACACTGCAGCCAGCAGCCTCACTCTTCCTGTAAGCATGTACAGGGAACCCATCATGCTTACTTTTTCCTAAAAAGGTTGCTCTTTAGATCATATAAAGCTTTTGCCTCTTACTAAAAAGCCCAGTGCAGTGAGATCTCTGTCACATGAAAGCTGTCATTAGTCCGGGGTACTCTGTGTGTCCTTTATGTGATAGGGGAGGCAGTCGGTGCTATGGAAAGCTCAGGCTTCCGAGCTAAACCCACCAGACTTCTGATGTGGATTCAATGCTCTCCACCCTCTGAGCTTCAGTCTCATCACCTGTAAAATGGGGACAGAATAGCAACCTCATTCATAAAGGATGGTTCCTGGAACATAGTAGTTGCTCAATAAATGTTGATTTTTATATCTTCCCAAATTTCTGGCCTTCAAATGACACCGGCTCGCCTGGGTCTTTAGAGCAGAGAAAGGAGTCCTGGGACCAGCAGGGACCTCACCTTTGACCGTTCAGGAATTGAATCTCGTCACCCCTCTCCCTCCTACCATTTCCTCACCCGGGTTGGCCGCATCTTCACAGCCCTCCTCTCTAGCCCTTTCCCAGATTAAACTCTGTGGTTCAGTGTGAAAGAGCCAAGGGGCAGGGAGGCAGTTTTAGGACCAGGCCTGGCTACCACTGGGAGGGACAAATGCAGGCTCCCCAGGGCCAGACCTGACCCATGAGGGAGAGAGTATGTGGGATATGGACTCTGGCAGTATGCCCCGAGAGGTCATGTGAGCTCTCGGGAGGCAGGGAACAAACAGGCTCTCCAATTCTTCTTCTTTTTTTTTTTTTTTTTGAGATGGAGTCTGGCTCTGTTTCCCAGGCTGGAGTGATCTCCGCTTACTGCAACCTCCGCCTCCCAGGTTCAAGCAATTCTCCTGCCTCAGCCTCTGGAGTAGCTGGGACTACAGGCGCCCGCCACCACGCCTGGCTAATTTTTGTATTTTTAGTAAAGATGGGGTTTCACCATGTTGTCCAGGCTGGTCTTGAACTCCTGACCTCAGGTGATTCGCCTGCCTCAGCCTCCCAAAGTGCTGGGATTACAGGCGTGAGGCACCGCGCCCAGCTTCACAGTTTCTTTTGACATCGCTGGAATACCTGACTTCAGGATTCAAGTGCGACACAGCCTTGAAGACGCAGGCACATCGGGAGCAGAGTCAGGAACTTTGCATGAAAGGAGACTGCTGGATTAATGAGATTGCACCATCTTTCGAAAGGGCCTCAAGGAGAGTTCAGTCCTGAGTTAGCCTTGGCATTAAAAGTTAAACTGTACTTCTGTTCAGACTCATCCACTGTTGCGAGAAGGATCTGGGCTTCAAATATCAAAAACCTCCACAGGGAATGGCACAGAGGGGAAGCAATCTGTGATCTCATGTAACAAGCAGTCCAGAGGCATGGACTCCAGTTCTTTTCCTTTTCCTTCTCTGCTGTCCTCAGACCTCAGGTTGAGGCCCCTCCTAGCAGAGCTGCCCTAGGCCCAGATGTCACATCTGCATGACAACGTCCAGGGACCATTTGCCCCAGCGGATTCCCTTTCATTTCTGATTGGCCAGCGAGTGGCTGAGGATCGTCTTGCTTGCACCCTGGTGCTGGGCACTGACCACCTCCTGAAGCACTTGGCCATGGGGAGAGGGGGCCGGACACAATCAGGTTCTTCTAGGGGGAGGAGGGAGGGAATGGCTGCTGGAAGGGTTAGACCTTCTTCCTCCCAGAATTCCCCGAAGCTGGGCTGGTGGAACAGGAAGAGGGCGAGCAGTGATGTTTGTATGCTGTCTCCTTGGAATCTCTCAAAAATCTGCAACATCCCTATTGAGAAATGACCATCACAGAGAAAGCAAAGCAGCAGGTAGAAGCTGCCAAGCTTGTGAACCACGAGCCAGAATCCACGCCCAGGGCTAACGGCAGGGCCACGCGCTCCACACTCCACCTCGGCCCTCTGCCCTGGGGTGGTGCGGAGACGGGGTGTGGTCAAGGGGCCATGCATGAGGGTCCCGCCACTATTTACAGGAAACTCCCCTTCTCTTAGCCTCATTTGTCAAAGAAATGGCTTAGACACTAAAATCTTTTAAAGTTTACTTGCAGCTCAGGCTCTCTTGGATCTAATCCCTTCTAAAAGAGGTCTGGGCCTCAGAAAAAAAGAAGGCAAGAAAGCAACTGGCACTTCTGTGGCTGACTCAGCAGAGCCTGGACAGGCATCACCAGGCTGGGCTTCTCCTGTTTGGGGCCTCGTGAGTTCATCCTGAGGCCTGTGCCAGCCCCTGTGGTTTCTCAGCTCTCCATCCTGGTCTGTATGACAAAATGACTAAAAATACTGGGCTCCCGTGGCCTGCCACCCGGCTAACGCCCGCCCTTGAATCAGCTCATTTTTTAGTCTTAGGTATGCCGCAGATGAGAGCCCGGGACAGGCCACCTTCGGAAGCTTTGACTCCCGGGAGCCCCGCCTGGGTTGGTCGGTGTGCTCTGAGGGAAGGACCTCGGGCGCTGTCCACTTCCCAGGCAGGGAACCTCGCATGTCTGCGCCTCAGTTTCCAGGTCTCCTCATCCCACAGATACATCCAGATTGTGTGAGTGATGAGCCTGATTCCGCTGAAGGCTTGATCCGCGTCAGTTCACGCTCTCCCGGACCCCTCCTCTGCTGGGTCCCTGCGGGAGAGCTTTCTGCCAAGGAAACCTGGGCCTGTCATGACTCCGGCCTGCACGCTAACCCGGTTTGTCGCAGGCTTTCCTAAACTGCTATCTGAGACAGTCACAAAGGTGAATTGTCGTGTGCAGCCACTGCAGGGACAAAGGCTGGCAAGTCGCTCGTCTCGTTTCAGGTCCATGTGTCCCCTTTCACTGCACTGTCCTGTGCCACAGAGTCTTTGAGTGCTCCGTGGCCTCCCACCTGTGCCTCCCCATGGCTTCTGTGCGGCCTCCAGGAAGCAGGAACGAAAGGTGACGTGAAAGGAAGTTGAGTTGCTGTGCTCAGGTGACAGCCAGCGCGGTGAGTTCGAGAACATCTCAGCCTCCACAAGCAGAAGCCCTGCAACCTCAGGACATTGTTTATTCCTCTGGACTCTCAATATTGGCTTCAAAAAAAATAAAAACACTTCCTTTATCTTGTCTGAAGAAAGAAATAAGAAAAAAGCCCAGCTCTTTACATGGAAGATGTGAGGACCAGAGGAAGAGCGTCTGTGTATGTCATACCACACACACATATGGACTTATTTTTTTTTTTTTTGCCAAACATTAGTTTGTTTTATTGCATGACGTTTGCATAAGAAAAAATGTTATTGAAAACTGTAAGGCATCATACAATCATTGAATAAGCTAGTTAGTAACTGTACATTTAAGATAGGTGGACATATAACCTAAAATTTAAAAACTAGTTCCAAAAAAGTACATAAAAAATTTAACATGATGAGCTTTTAAATATGGTTTATATTTATAATTTCATGTTGCTAAAAAGTGCTTCAAATGTACTGCTGGAAAGCTGCTCTTTATAAATGGCGCTGGGGTTGATGTCAGATTATTAACTGTAAAAACCAGTTACTTTTACGGAATTAGAAAGCTAACATTGTGATATTCAAACTTACTTGAATCAGTTTTCAATTCTCACTCCAATTAAGTTGATATAATATTAATAATCTAACAAACATCTGCTTTATAACCAGCAAAAGTCTATTGAATTCAAGTTTTGCATGTTGAGCAATCAAATCTCTAAGTAAGCCTGAACGTTGAGACCTGGAACCACGGTGGGTCTGTGTTAATCAATGTACTGTGCCATCCAGCGGAAGCCTTCTCCGTAACCTTGTCTTTTGAGCACGCTACACATGAAAACTTCTAAGGGTCGGGCATTCAGTTCTTTCAGAGATACACTCTCCTTTCCTGTTGTCTGACCATATAAACCAAACATCTCTCGTAACCTCCCTTCACTGATGGCTTCAGGTCTGTCAATCTTATTCCCAAGAATCAGTATAGGTACATTAGCAATGGTTCCATCTGTCATTAGTGAATCGGGTTCTTCTTTTGATTCTAATAGCCTTTCATGGTCTGCACAATCCGCCAGAAATACAATGCCATTGATGGCAGGAAGGCAGTTTTTCCACACTCTTTGAGCTTGAACACGTCCACCCAGATCAAAAGTCGTAAACGTCACGCTGGCAATGGTCAGTTCTTCTGAAGTGGGATGTAATGTTGGGACATGTTGTCCAAGTCTGTCATCTTTTAGCATGTGTAGCAATGTTGTTTTTCCTGCATTATCCAATCCAAGAAATACCAATTTACCAGTCTTCTTATATAATCCTAAAAACTGTAGCACACTGCTGAAACCACTCTAAATCCAATCAAATATGAAGGACATATCCAAATCTGATAGGGTCTGCCACTGGAGAGAACGCAATCCCCTGCTTGGCGTTGGCCGTACACCCGGAGACCGAACATATTTTGTTATTTATAACCTGAAAACAATCTTTAAAAGACACACATACCAATTTTTTTTTTTTGAGACTGAGTTTCCCTCTTGTTTCCCAGGCTGGAGTGCCGTGGTGAGATCTCCACTCACGGCAACCTCCACCTCCCGGGTTCAAGCGATTCTCCTGCCTCAGCCTCCCAAGTAGATGGGATTATAGGCATGCACCACCACTCCTGGCTAATTTTGTATTTTTATTAGAGACAGGGTTTCTCCATGTTGGTCAGGCTGGTCTCAGACTCCTGACTTTGGCCTCCCAAAGTGCTGGGATTACAGGCATGAGCCACTGAGCCAGGCTCCAATTTTTTTTTTTTTTTTTTTTTTTGAGGTGGAGTCTTGCTCTGTCGCCCAGGCTGGAGTGCAATGGCACCATTTTGGCTCACTGCAACCTCTGCCTCCCACATTTGAACAATTCTCCTGCCTCAGCTTCTCGAGTAGCTGGGATTACAGGCACCCTCCACCACACCTGACTAATTTGTTTTGTATTTTTAGTAGAGATGAGGTTTCACCATGTTGGCCAGGCTGGTCTTGAACTCCTGACCTCAGGTAACCCTCCCACTTTGACCTCTCAAAGTGTTGGGTATGAGCCACTGTACCCGGCCACATAATCACGTTTTAATTTTTCACTGTAGACCACATCACTGACTTCTCATCCTGGAAGGTGGAAATTAAGCTCGTTTTCCACCCTCTGCTACCCCTAGACATGTGAATCCTTTGGTCATGCTGAACCCCTATTGACTCTAAGGGATGGCACCGCACCGTGTCCAGGAGGCCAAAGAAGAGACCCGGAGCCAGTGAATGGGACATGGTGTTTATCGAGGGCTTACACACAGGGCAGTTCAGGAGTGGTGGCTGGATACGAGACCGCTACTGTTGGTAAGAAGTGTGCATTTTCACTTAGCAACCTCCACCTAACAATCTTCATTCTTCTCAAAACAAAGGGCCTCGATTCCTTGTACAATCTGTGTTCAAAGGAACGGACCAGGGGTTCAGATGCCCTTCATAGATAAGGAGTGAGTCTCCAGGTTGGCCACTCCCGGATTCCTTAGCTTGGAATGCAGGACACACACAGGGTATTCTCAGGGTGTGCTTGAGTTATTGCTGTCAGGTGCATCTGCCATACACCTTCCCACACTCCTTCATCCCTATGGAATTATGATACAATTTTCGTTAGGTTCATAGTCACCCTATATTGTTAAGCCGTGGAAATACTTTAGATCAGTTAAAAAATATAGTAAATGTCATCACTACTTTTCCTTCTCTACACAAATTTTTGTTATCCTTGAAGCTAATACTTGTCTCTCTGTCTCTCTCTTTCTCTCTCTCTCTTTTTTGAGACAGAGTTTTGCTCTGCCACCCAGGCTAAAGCGCAATGTGCATCTTGGCTCACTGCAACCTCCCCATCCTGGGTTCAAGCGGTTCTCCTGCCTTAGCCTCCTGAGTAGCTGAGATTACAGGTGCCTGCCACCACGCCTGGCTAATTTTTGTATATTTAGTATAGACTGGGTTGCACCATATTGACCAGGCTGGTCTTGAACTCCTGAACTCAGGTGATCCACCCGCCTTGGCCTCCCAAAGTGCTGGGATTACAGGTGTGAGCCACCACACTTGGCCAGGAATGGGTTTGATATCCTACGGCAATCCCCAAAGCTAGAAGATAGGAGAGCAATGGCTGTAATCCCAGCATTTTGAGAGGCCGAGGCAGGCAGATCGTTTGAGGCCAGGAGTTTGAGACCAGTCTGGGCAAGATGGCGAAACCCCATCTCTACTAAAAATACAAAAATTAGCCAGGCATGGTGATGCATGCCTATAATCCCAGCTACCCTAGAGGCTGAGGCACAAGAATCACTTGAACCTGGGAGCTGGAGTTTGCAGGGAGCTGAGATCGCACCACTGTACTCCAGCCTGGGTGACAGAGCAAGACTGTGTCTCAAAAAACAGGAAAAGAAAAAGAAATCGAGCTATTTATATGAAGTTTTAAATTTTGATATGGTCAAATTTGGTAATTTTTTTTTAGTCTATAATGTTTGCTTCTGGCATCTGATTTAAGTACATTTTGTCTATGCCAATGTCATAGATATTGTCTTCAATGTGTGTAGTGATTCCCCAAAAATAGAAGACAGCTCAGGTCAGAGAAAAAGCCTTGTAGTGAAACTACAAGTCTATGCTTGATCTAAATTTTCTTCTAATTATTTTACAGTATTTTTGTCACATTTAGGTCTTGAATTTGTATTTCAGATATGGTGTGAGGTAGGGATATAATTATACATTATTTCATATAGATAACTAATTGCTTCAATACCATTTATTGAATAGTATGTCATTTCCTCTCTGATGTATGATGCCATTCTATCATAAACCCAGTTCCCACATATGCATGAGTCTTTTCCTAAACTTGATTCTGTTTTACTGCCTTGTGGGTCTACATATGCACTATCAATACACTTCTGGTTTAAGAGAGTGGTCTTTCCAGATTCAATCCTGTGTAACTCCTCTGTTAAAAAGTTATCAAAGTGTTCAGTCAAATGGCCTTTTATCATCTAATCCCTGCCTTTTTTTTGGCCATCTTCTCTCTCCTATCTTTCCCCAAGTCCCTGTGGCACTATCAAAATCATTTACCCTAGGCTTTATCTCACTTAATCTACTTGCTGTCCTTCCAATCCATGCTGAGGTTTTACCTTCCTGCCTTTGTACACGTTGTTCTCTCTACCTGGAATGCCCTTCCTACTCATTTCTTGTCTGATGAAGCTTACCTGAAATGCTTTTTCAACATCTTCTCCAACTCCCTAGTTGGGGTTCTCCTCGGTGCTCCCCAGCACTTTGCTCATCTCTACCATGGCTCTCCAGATGTTCTACTCACATATTTTAGGACTCTAGTCAGACTTCTCCACTGGATAGGCTAGGAGAACTTCCCAAGGGCAGGAGTGCATCTAATCCATTTCCGTATCTGCCTTCCCCTAGTCACCCACCCTAGCTGATATAGCTTGTGTCTGGCATGGAGCCAGACAATAATAGCTGTGTTCACTGAATACTGGCTATCTGCCATCTACTCTCCTATTTCATACTTGTGGCAACCTTTGAATGTGGTAGAATAATTCCCATTCTTCAGATGAGAAAATTGAGGCTCAGAGAGGTGATGTAGCCTGTAAGGACACATAACTGGAAGCATCAAAGCTAAGATCCATATCTTTCTGACTTTTGAGCCCATGCTCTCCCACTACGGTCTATGCTGGGGCTCAGTAAATATTTACTGAGTGACATAATAAATGCATGAGAACCCAGCCAACAGATAGCATCCCCGGAGGCAGGGGCCAGGGCCCCAGGCGCTTAAAGTAGTCAGGCCTCTGGAAGTAGCTAAGCAGATTCCCATCTCAGATGTCAGCCTTACCTGCTTCTCTGGCCTTCATGGGCTGGTGTTTGTGGGACAGTTTCCACTGTGTTGCCTGGGAAACAAGGCGTCCTGCCACCACCACTCCCCACCTCCAGGCTGCCAACACCTACCACGCCCGGCTCGGAGGTTTTGGTTGGTTTCCCTTGTGCCCTAGTCAGCTTGAGTGCATCAGAGATGCACTCGCCGCTTTTACAGTGTGGCTTTGCTCACCCAGGTGGGAGGTGCTGCCTGGGGTGAGCTCATCACCTCTGGTTCCTCAGTGCCACCCATTGACATCTCTTGGTGCTGAGTTTTTACAACTGGTTCCAGGGGAGATTTAGTGGTAGATGGTCACCACCCATGTGTCATGGTCTCTGGGCACCCCCTGCCACCCCACTGCTCCCTATTTTGGCAGTTACTGTCCCCCTGCAGGGATTCAGTCTACCAATCTAGAGTGTGGTGATCAGGTGGTGAGTACAAATGGCAATTGACGCCCGGAGAGCAGGGAAACCAAGTGACCTCCCTCCCCCCTCCACTTGGCTCCACTCACCTGGACTCTGGGAGACCTCAGCTGCCCAGCAGTGGAGGCTGGGGCAGCAGAAGGGGCCAGACCTGGGAGCCCAGAAACTTGGATCTGAGTCTGACTCACCACTAGCCTTTGACCTTTGAAGGCTTGGGCAAGCCGAGGAACTTCTCTGGTCTTAATCTCCACCTGGATGCTGGAGCAGGTGAGGTCAATGAGTGGGGGCATGTAACTTCCTCTTGGTAAGCCCTGGGTTCCTGGAGACAGGAGAGGAGGGTGGTTTTCTAGGGGGCATTTGATGACATTTCTAGAGAAGATCAGAGGCTTCCACAGAAGCAGACCTCAGAAATGTGGGCCTGCTTTGCTGCTGGGGGTGGATGGTGGCTGGAGAGTGGGGAGGGAGATGAGACCCCGGCTTTCTCTGGCTGTGGCCTAGGCAAGGCCCACTACTCCCTGCCTGTGCTACCTGTCTGTCCAGTAGAGGGCTCATGCATGACTCTCTAGGGTCCGTGGCTGTGTATACTCCAACTCAAATTAAATCAAATTCCTGCCCCCCACATCCTGTCATTTGGGGGACATGTATTATCAGTTATTCCTCAGATCTTACCTCACCTCTACCCCCTGTAAGGTGCAAAATCCAAGCTGGTTCCTGCTGAGAGACCCACTGCCCCAGCTCCAGCCTCAGGCCCTGAGGAGGACTTGCTGCTTCTCAGCCTGTAGCCTGGGGCCTGGGGGTGATTGATAACCAGAGACACTGGACCCTGAGCCCAGCCTCCCATGCAGCCACCTCCTCAGGGTCATTGTCATCAGGCAGGTTGAGGACCTGCCAATCATATGACTTGACTGGCTCTTCACCTGTTCCCTAGGCCCCTGAAGCCCTCTCTCCCCACTCCTCTAGAAGACATAGCACATGGGCTCCCCAGGTCATTCAGGCTGTTAAGGAAACACAGGTCAGGGAGGAACAAGGCCATAATGCAACCTTCTGTGGCATAGGACAGAGCCTGACTCTTCCGATGAGGGCAGCAAGCAGGGATAAAGCAAGGTAGAAAATGCCTTTTTCCATCTCCTGACATCTAGAGCCTCTTTCCGTGAGGACACCCCACAGGCATGGAATGCAGAGAGCAACAGTTTACCTCCTCCACTTTCTAGCTGGATAAGTTCACCAGCTTCAGCTTCACCAGATGTCAAACAGGGATGATGATCAGGCCAACAGGCTAACTTGGTGGGGTGCTGATATGGTTTGGCTGTGTCCCCACCCAAATCTCATCTGGAATTGTAGCTCACATAATTCCCAAGTGTCATGGGAGAGACCCAATGGGAGGTGATTGAATCATGGGGGCAGGTCTTTCCCGTGCTGTTCTTGTGGTAGTGAATAAGTCTCACGAGATCTGATGGTTTATAAAGGGCAGTTCCCCTGCACATGCCCTCTTGCCTGCTGCCGTGTAAGGCATGCCTTTGCTTCTCCTTTGCTTCCTGCATGATTGTGAGGCCTCCCAGCCATGTGGAACTGTGAGTCCATTAAATCTCTTTCCTTAATAAATTACCCAGTCTCAGGTATGTCTTTATTAGCAGTGTGAGAACAGACTAATACAGGTGCTTTTTGGCATTTTGAGTGGGATGATTCTAAAATTGTGCATCTTATCCATTTCAAAATATTTAGCATGGGTACTAAATATCAGTAACACCCCCAGTCACTGTGACAACCAAAATAAAAGAAGTTAAATACCCTCACGTAGCTCCAAAATGTCTCCTAAGATAAGGGCAGTACCATCCCCAGGTAAAAATCACTGAGTAGAAGCAGCTTTAAAAATTTTTTATATTGTCTGGGTGTGGGGCTCACGCCTGAAATCCCAGCACTTTGGGAGGCTGAGGCAGGCAGATTATGAGGTTAAGAGATCAAGACCATCCTGGCCAGCATGGTGAAACCCCATCTCTACTAAAAATACAAAACATTAGCTTGTTGTAGTGGCGGTCGCCTGTAATCTCAAGCTACTCTGGAGGCTGAGGCAGGAGAATCGCTTGAACCTAGGGGGGCAGAGGTTGCAGTGAGCTGAGATGGTGCCACTGCACTCCTGCCCGGGTGACAGAGTGAGACTCCATCTCAAAAAAAAAAAAAAATTAGCTGAGTGTGGTGGTGTATGCCTGCAGTTCCAGACACTCAAGCAGGAGAATCCCTTGAACCTGGGAGGTGGAGGTTGCAGTAAGCCGAGATTGTGCCACTGCTCTCTAGCCTGGCAGCAGAGCGAGACTCTGTCTCAAAAAAAAATTATATTGACGAAAATTAAAAATTTACTCAGGAGTAGAAAGAATAGTACATAGAACCCTGGTGAACTCAGCCTCAATGATGATCAACAATGGCCAATCTTGTTTTATCTACATCATCGCATTAACCCCCCTCCCTATCGCATTATTTTGAAGCAAATCCTAGACCTTACATCATTTATTAGTAAATACATATCTCTGGAAGATAGGACTCTTTTTCCAAATGGTTCTTAATGTCCTTTTTGCCTAACAAAACGCATCAAATACTGCAACTCTAGAGCAAGACTCCTTGCACTCACTAATTTATTAGTTAAACATTTATTAGTGCCCACTGGATGTCAGGCATGGGGAAAACAGAAAATACGACACAGCCTCAGCTTTGTAGCTTTGGTCAGGCATGACTCAAGCCCACAGGGGAGCCTCAGCCTGGGTGGTTTCACAGCCACGTCCCATGGAGCCCCTCCACAAGAGCCCTTCGGGGACTGTCATCCATTCATGTGTGGGTCCTTCCATCACTAGGTCCTTCCTTCTCTGTGAGTGAGATGGGGAGCTGTTATTGCAAAGTCTCAGCGGGGCAGTGGAAGCTTTAACGGGTCACTCTGGCCCATGATGGGGATAAATCTGATGGAAGCTTTAAACAGGTCACTCTGGCCCATAATGGGGACAGTCTGGAAGGTGGAGGGGAGGGAAGAGTTAGGAGATGGTGATCCCAGGAGGAAATTGGAGGGCGTGGCTGTGGAGGTGGGAGATGAGGTTGAATTCTAGACACATGCTGAAGGTACAGCCGACAGGGTTGGTTACTGATGAGTGTGAGAGAAAGCGCAGGCAAAGATAATATGCCTGATACTTCCTAGACATTCACGAAGAAGCCTGTCCATCGGGTTGACAGATAAGGAACAGACGCAGAGACAGTCAGTGGCTTGATGTAGGTCACACAGCAGGGCTTGTCTGCTGACATCTGCTGATTCCAAAGCACCTTCACTCAGCCCCCAGGCCTCAGCGCCTCCAGTCTTGGCGTTGGAGGTGGGTATGAAATTATAAGACTTTGTTCATAAGACACGAACCCAGCATGCCACATCCGTATCCCCACACATCACACACTGCCCTCCCCATCACACACACACAGAATGTGATCATCTTGCAGGTGAGCTCAGCAGAAGAGCTCACAGACCGCCCCCCAATTCAAGCCCCGGAAGCCATGGCCTTGAACTAAGATCAACCAAGTTCAAGTTTTGGCTCCCACACTTCCTGCTCCTATGACTTTGGGCAAAGCTTTCAAGTCTTGTGGTGCTTCAGTTTCCTTGTATGTAAAATGGGGGTAGCAATGGCTATTTCAGCGGTGAGGATTAGAAATAATATTGAGGCTGGATGCGGTGGCTCACACCTGAAATCCCAGCACTTTGGGAGGCTGAGGCAGGTGGATCAGTTGAGCCCAGGAGTTCGACACTAGCCTGAGCAACATGGTGAAACCCTGTCTCTACCAAAAATACTAAAATCAGTCGGGTGTCACAGCTTGTGCCTGTGGTCCCAGCTACCAGGGAGGCTGTGGTGAAAGGATTGCTGGATCCCAGGAAGTCGAGGGTGCGGGGAACTCTGATTAACACTGCACTCCGGCCTGGGTGACACAGTGAGACCTCGTTTGTAATCCCAGCATTTCAGGAGGTGGAGGTGGGTAGATCGTTTGAACCCAGGAGCTCCAGACCAGATCGGGTAACATAGCAAGACCCTATCTCTGAAAAAAAAAAGAAAAAAGAAAGAAAGAACATTAAGAGCCAGAGTTTGCTCTTGGGCCAGGTGCTGGGTTAGGGTTTACTTCAGTTTCCCCACTTGGGGTGACATCACCACTGGGGTGTCTTTGGAAAGTGTTGTGAGAACCTCGGGCAGATGGCAATCGGGGCTACACATCTGTCTTTGAACTCCCCAGGCCTGCAGTCAACGGCTCCTTCCTGCCACAGAGGGCAGCACTGACGGGGGGCGGGATAGGTTGGGGGGTACTGTCAGATCCTGAGCCTTCAGACTCCCCACCACGACAGCCCTCCAGGTGGCCAGAGTGACCCCTTTCATTGGACTTTGATTTATCACCCCCTGGAGATAACATCTGCTTAAAAAGGAGATTAATTGGAAATGCACATGTTTAGAGTGCAATTTTTTTTATTTTTATTTTTTAAATTTTGAGATGGAGTCTTGCTCCCAGGCTGGAGTGCAGTGGCGTGATCTTGGCTCACTGCAACCTCCACCTCCCCGGTCCAAGCAATTCTCCTGTCTCAATCTCCCGAGTAGTTGGGATTACAGGTGCCTGCCACCACACCTGGCTAATTTTTGTATTTTTACTAGAGACGGGTTTCACGTTGTTGGTCATGCTGGTCTCAAACTCCTGACCTCAGGTGACTCACCCGCCTCGCCCTCCCAAAGTGCTAGGATTACAGGTGTGAGCCACCGTGCCCGGCTGAGTGTAAATCATTTTATTTAAAAACATTGCAGACGAAAGTCAGTGCAGACAACAGTGGTGTACTTGCCTTAGCTCAGCAGCCTCTGTTGTTTGCAAACAGAGCCGGTTCGGATTTCTCTGGATGTGTTTGGTTTTGCCGGTGCTGACACCTCAGGCGGGGTCCCCTGTGAATCCCGTGGCGCTGCTCCTGAGCCAGCACCTCCCTTTACACAACAGTTCCATGGAAAAACCTGAGAGGTGACTGCAAACACACACACACACACACACACACACACACGCGCACACACACGGTGCAGAATGTTCTCCCTGAATGGCTGAACATGAGCTTATTTCTGCGCATGTGTGCATTGTGTTAGAAAAAGCATCTGACTTGATACAACAGCATGTGCTTTTGAATTTTGTCCTTACCATGACCGTTAATGTCTCTGGCAAGACATTAAACTCTCAGAGCCTCAGTTCTGCAGTTGTCAAGTGGGGATAGGTGGGTTGCTGTACAGATTAAACTGGAAGAGATTGTGGCTGTGAGGCCTGGCCCAGGTGGCAGTGAGTGAATACCTGGTATGTTTAGCCCTCCTTTGGGAAATTGATCAGCTCTTCATCTTTTGGTTTGGGAATACATTTTGGAAAATGTTGGCCTAAATGTATAAGCCATTCCTCCATCATGTATGCATTCAGGACAGGAAGCATTGACCCATCACCTACTCGGTGGTTGGTCACGATCTTGGAAGGTCATGACCAACACGACCTTTCCATGTTGAGGAAACAAGAAAGGCACTGTCTTACGTTTGGGGGCTTCAGGGTGTAGTGGGGGTGGAAGATGAATGACCAGCCTTTGCCCAGCCCCCTCATTTAGCCCCATACTGCCCCGGTGTAATGGTCCTGAAATGCAAAGCTCACTCACCAGCTTGGCTTACACTCTGCGTGGCTCCCTAGGACCTCACAGTCAACCTTTGCTGACCTCAAGCCCTTGTAGCTCTGGCCCCCACTGGCCCTCTAGCCCAACATCCTCCTTGCCCTTCACCTTTTAGCAGAATCGCACCTCTAGAATACACCCTCTGTGTCCTTGCATGCAAATCCCCTGGAACTGTCTGTGGGCTCTCTGACCGCCAGATGGGATTCCTCCTCCCTTCCTGCACAATCTCACCCTTTCCTGTGTGTCCCTTAGACCCATCACAGGCCCTGATGTTTGTAAGAGACACATCTCTTGCTGGGGGCCCCTCAATGGCAGGGCCTATGTTTTGTTTGTTTTGATTCCCCAGGGCAAAGCCCCGGGCCTGGCACAGGTGCTCAGTCAATTCATGTGAATTGTATTTTTTTTTTAAGAAATAGGCTTCTTAGTTTACTTTATTTTATTTTATTTATTTTTCTGAGACAGAATCTCGCTCTGTCACCCAGGATGGAGTTCAGCGGCACAATCTCAGCTCACTACAACCTCCACCTCCCAGGTTCAAGTGATTCTCCTGCCTCAGCCTTCTGAGTAGCTAGATTGCAAGTGCCTGCCACCACGCCCAGCTAATTTTGCTATTTCTATTAGAGCTGGTGTTTTACCATGTTGGCCAGGTTGGTCTTGAACTCCTGACTTCAAGTGATTTGCTCGCCTCGGCCTCCCAAAGTGTTGAGATTACAGGCGTGAGTCAGTGTGCCTGGACCAGGCTTCTTCTTTTAAATGCCCGTATGAGTCAGCAGTTTTGGAAAGAGAAACCATCTCCCACAAGTGTGTGACCCTCCCACAGGACCTGAGGCAAGAGGTGGCCCCTGGGAGGCTGGGATGCTGCTGGGGCCCACGGAGCCATGGCGAGATGTGGCTGCCCTGCACTAGAGCCTGGTGCCTGCTGAAGCCATGTGGCGATTCCTGCCCCCTCCCCTCACCCTGAATTTTCCATTTCCAGTTCTGTTTTATACATCCTCCTGCCTTGGCCCTTTCTGGTAAGTCATTTCAGAAAGAGAGAAGAGGCTTGTTCCTCCCTTCCCCCAGACAGAGTTTCACTCTTGTTATCCAGGCTGGAGTGCAATGGTGCGATCTCAGCTCACTGCAACCTCCCCCACCCAGGTTCAAGTGATTCTTCTGTCTCAGCTTCCAAAGTAGCTGGGATTCAGGCAGGCACCACCACACCTGGCTAATGTTTGTATTTTTAGTAGAGACAGTGTTTCACCATGTTGGCCATGCTGGTCTTGAACTCCTGACCTCAAGTGATCTGCCCACCTTAGCCCCCCAAAGTACTGGGATTACAGGCACACGCCATGATGTCTAGATAATTTTTTGTACTTTTAGTAGAGATGGGGTTTCATCATGTTGACCAGGCTGGTCTTGAACTCCTGACCTCAGGTGATCCACCTGCCACAGCCTCCCAAAGTGCTGGGATTACAGCCTTGAGCCACCACGCCCGGCCTGGGGACTTGTTTTTGAGAGTTACCGATACTCCCAGAGGGCCGAGGGAAGAGATTGAGGCAGGTTGAACGCGATGGGACCGTTTCTAGTGCACGGTTCTGCTCACGCCTGTCCGCTGCCCGAGAGCCTTCAATAACAACAATTCTATCCAATAACAACAATGACATCACTGTTGACAACAATAATAAAAGCAGTCAATGAGTGAGAGCCTCGTGTGTGCTTGGCATAGAAATAAACTCACAGATATGATCTCAAACGCCCACACTGTGAGTTAGAAATTACTACCCCCACTTTATAGTTGAGGATGTAGGAGGCTTCAAAATGAAGCAGCTTGCCCCAGCGTCATCAGTGCAGGGGCTGTGAGCGAGGCCTCGCAGAACTCTGACTGTGGGAGCATCAGCAACCAGCAGCCCTGCCGCTGCCCTCAGAAACCCATCCCCATGAGGCTACGCTTCTCCTGGGCTGCTCTCAGTCCATGGCTGGGCCTGGCAGGGGCACTGAGGAAAGCTGGGAGATGCAGGCTTCCTGCGTTGTCTGACATTGGCTGGAGGATCCCTGGCTGCCTTGCTGAGCTCTGAACTGCATTGCTCTGTGAGACTCTTCCACACAACCTCCCTTCCTTCCCTCTCTCCTTCACCCAGGGCCAGGCCTGCACTGCGGGCTGACGGCTCTCCCAGCCTCCCCCAATCCCAGCTGCATTCCTCCTCACTGGCCTTGCCCTGATCACATCTCTCAAGTGGCCAATGCCATGTGGGTGTCTGCATTTTGGAAGACCAGAAACTACCCACACAGTCAGAAAAACAGTGGTGAAAGGACTGCTAGCTGAACCCCAGCGTCTGTTCTCTGCTTCTTCCACACTGAAGAAATTTTAGCCGGCCTCCTGGAATGAAGACTACATCTCCCAGGCTCCCTTGCAGCTAGCTGCAGCATCATGGCTAGGCCTGGTCCATAGGATCTGAATACAAGTGAACCCTACAACTCCTGGATTGTATGCCCTTAAAGGGACATGGTGGCAGTGCTCCTTCACAGACTCCGTGAGGAGGTGGCACCTCAGGGATGGCAGAGCCATAAGACAGAAGGAGGCTGGGACCCTGCTGGCTTTGCAATGCAGAGTCACCATGTCTTCTTAGACTTCTATGTGGGAGGGAAAGACTTGTGTCTTGTTTAGATTGCTGGTACTCTGAGCATCTGTTACATTACACAGCCAAACCCAATATCCCAACTGATTCAGATTTGAATTTTGGCTTAGTTGACAAAGCACTGGATTGTACAGGGCCTCAAAAGCCACATCATTGGTGGAAGGCAGGGTAATTGCAGAACCAGTCCAATTTGGCTCAACTTTACCAGTAACAAAATGATGAGTTGTTTTTCTGTTGAAATAGCCCCAGGTTGCAAGGCAGGTAACCTGAGCATGCCCAGATGAACTAAGTGTGCCTGACTCATGACCCCAGAGCTGGCTGGAATGGAAAAAGTCAACCACAGATGGAAACTAAGTACTACGATCCAGAAATGGGGACCAAATGAGGAAGCCAGGGCTACCCTGTTTTGTTGCAGCACAGACTTAAGAGCCAAGAACCTTTCTTTCTTTCTTTCTTTCTTTCTTTTTTTTTTTTTTTGAGGCAGAGTCTTACTCTGTCACCCAGGCTGGAGTGCAGTGGCTCAAGCTCAGCTCACTACAGACTCTGCCTCCCTGGTTCAAGTGATTCTCCTGCCTCAGCCTACCAAGTAGCTGAGATTACAGGTGCCCACCACCATGCCTGGCTAATTTTTGTATTTTCAGTAGAGACTGGGTTTTACCATGTTGGCCAGGCTGGTTTCAAACTCCTGACCTCAGGTGATCCACCCACCTTGGCCTCCCAAAGTGCTGGGATTACAGATGTGAGCCACTGCACCTGGCCGAGATTCCAGGACCTGTCACAGCCTTTTTGCGTGAACCTCTCAGATGATGCCTCTTTGCACCTTCCTCTCTCTTTCCCTGTTACTCTCTGCCTGTAAAACCTGCCATCAGGACCCAGCTCAGGGAGACAGATTTGGGTGTTGCCTCCTGTATCCTTGCAAGCCGGCCCACAATACAGCTTTTTCTTTTCTCAACAGCCAGTGCCATAATATTGGCCTCTGTGTGCTTTAGGCAGCAAGCCCACTGCTGGATAACTGTAGCCCAGGGTGGAAGGAGAATGAGCGGGAGGCAGGGGAGCAGAGTGGCCACAAGCCACGGGGAATCATTCTAGTGTGGCGCTTGGCACAGAGGAAGCCCTCAGGAAATGGCAGGTGTTACTGTCATGGCTATTACTCTACTATACTCACTATTACTCTGCTATACTCACTGTTACTATGGTGATTATGGAAGCCAGTCTTGCAGGGGTGTAGTGAGATTAGGATTAGCACTGAGTGTGGAGCAGTGTCTGCCGGCGTCTGAAAGTGAGGCGAGAGCCTGAGCTAGGGCTGAGAAATAGTTTGAATCAGCTCTGGAGCAGCAGGTTGATTAGATAGCAGGGAAAGAAATCAACCCTGAGCAGCAGAGGTGTTTTTCTAGCCTCACAGGGGAAGACTTCCAGACTGCAAGGTAGACACCATCCTGCTCATGCTTTGAAGGCCCAGGGAAAATGGGAATCAGCCACCACGTTGGGTGGTTTGGGCCATGCGTCGGCACCCCGAGCCCTGGCACCGCCAGCTATGCCTGCAGGAGCAAGGGGCATTTCTCAGCAGAGTGGTCCATGTTGGATGCCAGTTCCATGGGAGGACTCCAGTGGCCAGCTCTTTCCTTCCCTTGTCCTCTGTGTGCCCTGAGGTCAGCAGCTAAGTCCCATCTGACCTGCATCCCATGCAGGAGTGACTCGGGGGACAGGATAAAAGCAGTTCCCCAGCCTGGCATCTGGGGCTCTTCACAACCTGCCGCTCCCCCGTCTAGCTCCTGCTTTCACCCCCAGCTGGATGCTCCTCCCACCATCACAGCAAGCCCCACGCCAGTAACTGTGCTTTTGCGTGGGCCATTCCCTTGAGCCTTTCCCTCTTTTCCCTCAGGCCAGCTTCTATTCATTCTGCAATGCCCAGTCCACCATCTCCCCTGGGAAGCTCAGCTTTCTTGATTGCTCCCTCCTCTCTTGGGACCCTATTCATAGGTGTCTTTTCCTAGACAGAAGGCTCCTGAAGAGCCAAGATTCTCACCCATTTTTTTTGTTTTCCATACCCAGCAGGCCACAAAAGGCTTGGCACAGGGAAGGGTTCAATAACTTTTTGATGAATGAACAAAGAAGATTCAAGCTGCTTGTCAATAAGCCCAAAATGATTGAAAGCAGAGGTGTTTACCCACACACTCATGCAGAAAGTGATAGGAAATCATCCAGAGGCACTTGTGATAGATGAGAACTGTCACTGTCGAGAGGTGCAGTGGAGATGGGTGTTCACAGATGATGGTGGGGAGGCCGACTTCGGGGATGTGGCCCTGTTAGCTCAAGAGTGGGCAACCCCCACCCTCTGATGGCATTGGTCAGGACAGGACAAGCCTACTTCAGTGACAGTGTCACCGATCCCTGATGCCCACGTGGGTGTTTTACTTTAGCTAATGCCGCAGAGAGAATGCAGACAGAGAAACTGAGGTCCCAGCGTTGAGCAGCCCAGTCACCCAGCTGTAAGCAGCGTGTGTATCTGTCTCTGCTCCTGGGCCCCAAGCCACTGTGGGCTCACAGAGAATCTTCCAGAGTGGGAGTCAGAATGTCTGGGTTTGAATGTGGGCTCTACCCCTTAATGACCTTGTATTGATAATTCGATTCCACAAGCCTCATTTACCCATCTATAAAATGAAGTGTAAATATAGGCTGGGCACAGTGGCTCATACCTGTAATCCTGGCACTTTGGGAGGCCGAGGCGGGCAGATCACCTGAGGTCAGGAGTTCAAGACCAGCATGGGCAACATGGTGCAACTCCGTCTCTACTAAAAATTACAAAAACTAGCCGGGCATGGTGGCATATTCCTGTAATCCCAGCTGCTTGGGAAGCTGAGGCAGCAGAACCGCTTAAACCCAGGAGGTGGAGGTTGCCGTGAGCTGAGGTCATGCCACTGCCCTCCAGCTTGGGTGACAGAGTGAGACTCTGTCTCAAAAAAAAAGAAAGTGTAAATATACAATAAGCATTCATACAGAAACTTAACCTCATTAATGATTAAAAATTCATGTTAAAATAATACGGGAATACAATGCTTTGGCTATGAAACTCAGAAGACTAAATATGGCAATATAGGACCGGGCACAGGGCTCACACCTATGATCCCAGCATTTAGGAGGCCAAAGTCGGGGGATCCTCTGAGCTTAAGAGTTTGAGACCAGCATGGGCAACGTAGTGAGACCACCCCCCATACAAAAATTAAAAATTAGCTGGGCATGGTGGTACACGCCTGTGGTCCCAGCTACTTGGGAGGCGGAGACAGGGGGATTGTTGAACCCAGGAATTTGAGGCTGCAGTGAACCATGTCTGTGTTACCTCACTCCAGCCTGGGCAAGAGAGTGAGAGCTTATCTCTAAAAAAGAAAATATGGCAATCTATGTCAGAAGTCACAAAAACACATTTGCCACAGAAGTTTTACTTCTAAGAAAAATGTATGAAATTAGAAAATGCCCAAAGCTTTAGCTACAAGATTGTTCACTCCTAAAGGTTCTGTCTGTCATAGTGAATAATTGAACATAACTGACAGAATTCATGGTAGGGGATTAAAAACCAAGGCATCTTTTGATGGATTGCTTACAACCACCACATGTGCATGCACACACACACACGCACACACACACACACACAAGTCTAGCAGGATGTTCACAAATACGTTAAATGGGTAGCTGGGTGGTAAGATTATAGGAGACTTTTATGGCTTTTTTCCCCTTATCTTTATTTGTGTACTTTGTCTGCAGTGAGCATGTTAAACATAGGTAATGGGAAAAGTCTGTAAATGGTCTCCCGGGTGAGTCTTCCCCGTGCTGGGGCCTCTGCCGTGCCCTCTTCTTCAGCCCTCACTGGAAGCAGAGAGAGCTCAGGTGAGGGAAAGGGGCCCGCGGCTGGCCGGGGCGCCGGGTGCGAACAGATGCACTGGTTCCAAAGCCAGTGCTCTTGGCACTTGATGTGCGCCCGTCAGTGGCTGACGGGAAGTGGTGTACACTTGGTACAGGGTGTTCTCTCTGGTTTCCTAGAGAACCAGAACTTCCAGGCATGTCTCTTCCAGGCGTAGAGTGCTTCTGAGTAGGGGCCTTCCACGCACTCTGGAGCGCTATTTCAACCAGGCTCATTAGGACTCATCAGACATGGTTTGGCTCTCAAGAACTCTGCAACGTCCTGGAGGCCAAAGCGGTCCATCCTCCCAGCTGGTCCGGGGCCTCTGGAAGCCGTGGTTGGTACATGTGAAATTGAGGGCTTGCAGCTCTGAGTGGGGAAGAGCAGGAATCCAGGGCCTTCAGCCTGCCCTGCCTGCATTCCTTACTGGCTGAGAGACTTGGGAAAAGCAGGTTGCCTTGTTGAGTCTGTTTCTCCAGCCTCCAGATGGGGAGAGTGTTTCCTGTTTCACCTCCTCCCAGGGTTGCTTGAGGAGTGTCTAGGTGTGCAATAAACAGCAGTACTTGCGGGAAGAATGGATGTAAAAGTGCTTGCATGCTTGACCTCTTGGGCTGGTCTGCACGATTCCTGTTCTCCTGGAACAAGCGCCTTTGACTGCAAAGCCCGTGAGGCATCTATCTCGCCCATGCTCTCCTGATGTCCACCCTTATGGAGAGAGACTGGGGAGCGGCTTATATGTGGAGGGCACTTGGGGGACCAATGACTGGTATCCAAATACATCAGTGTGATGTCCTTGGCACAGAACAGGGGAATTTAGTATGGATGAGTTGGCAATTTAACTCCTGAATCATCATTTGTATGTGTGTGCAGGTGTCCATAGGGTGACCACGTGGCTATTTGGTGCTGCTTGCCAGCCCAGGGAGGGAGATGAGGGAGACAGCCATGCCTATGGGAAGATTTCTCTTTGTCACAAACATGGGCAATGTTTGATGATCTGTCCTGCATGCCCCAGCACTGGGCTTAAACCTAATTTTATTTGGTCACCTACAGTGTTGCAGCATGAAGGAAGAACACAGGCTCTGCCCCTTACCAGGCGCATGGTTTTGAGTTATTTAATGCCTTGGAGACTCAGTTGCTTTCCCTGCACCCCAGTGGAAGCAAGTCCATGCTCTGCCCATCCCAGCAGGTGGGTGAGACCGTTGTTGGCAGTGGCACCTGGCCCTGCCTCGGTCAGAGTAGGCACTCGACAGGGCTGTAGATTCGATGCCCCTTGACTTGAAACTGTGGCCCGGCTCAGAGCCTTTCTGGATTTGAGGAAATGCATGTTGGATTTGGGGCGCACAGCCCAAGGGGCACGGTTTCCTTGAGCACCTTGGGTTTCTGACGGGCTCTAAGGGCACCGAGCTCTGGAATGAGGGCTGCATGCACTAGAGGCCCCTGAGATGTGGAAAGTCGACAGAGCACAGAAGTCACGGCTGATCCGTTAGCATTCACCAAGTCTCTGTCACCAATGTTTTGGGACAAGTATCTTTTGCCAGGTGCTGGTAAGTCTTCACTCTACCCCTCACTGGCTGTGGGAGGAGGTGCAGAGATCACCTCTGTAAGCCTTAGTTTCCTTATCACAAAATGGGAATGCGTGCACTTTTGGAAGCTGAGGTGGGAGGATCACTTGAACCCAGAAGTTTGAGACCAGCCTGGGTAACATAGTGAGACCCCATCTCTATATATAAAATGAAAAAAAGAAGAAGAAAATTAGCTGGGCATGGTGGCATGTGCCTGTAATCCCAGCTACGTGGGAGGCTGAGGCAGGAGAATTGCTTGAACCCAGGAGGTGGAGATTGCAGTGAGCCGAGATCACACCACTGCATTCCAGCCTGGGGGACAGAGAGAGACTCTCTGCCTCAATTAAAATAAATAAATTAAATAAACAGAGAGATGGACAGACACAAAGGACAGAATGTAGAATGACTAAAGGCCCACAAAGGCACAGAGCAGAGAGGAAGGGGTTTGAGTGGCCAGGAGAGGGGGACTCAGGGGTCGGATGCTGGGGACCAGGGAGGCCTTTGATGAATGCAGAAGGTGGGAAAGTTATTTCCCAGAAAAGCACAGTGAGGTGAAAGGGTCTGTGCCCCTCCCCAGCCCCTCTGGGGAGATTGTCTGGAATGGAGGGAGGGTGGCAGTAGGTGGCCCTGGGAAGCAGTGTGGGGTCAGGTCTTGAAGGGACTTGGATGCCACACTGAGGAGCTTAGCTCTGATTATGATGGAGGAAAACCACATTGGTGGGTTTGGCAAGCAGAATCCCAAGGGAGTCACTGCACCCACCACGGTTCTCTGAGGCTTCAGCTGCAGAGGCAAGGCGGAGCCTGAAGCCTTCTGTGTTAATCCATTTTCACGCTGCTGATAAAGACATACTTGAGACTGGGAAGAAAAAGAGGTTTACTTGGACTTACAGTTCCACATGGCTGGGGAGCCTCAGAATCATGGTGGGAAGCAAAAGGCACGTCTCACATGGCGGCGGCAAGAGAAAATAAAAAGATGCAAAAACCCTAATAAGGAAAACCATTAGACCTCGTGAGACTTACTCACTTCCACGAGAACTGTGTGGGAGAAACCTCCCCCATGACTCAAATTCTCTCCCACCAGGTCCCTCCCACAACACATGGGAATTATGGGAGCTACAATTCAAGATGAGATGTGGGTGAGGACACACAGCTTTCCACCTCAGAGGTCAGAGGGAGGAGAAGAGGGACGTGATGCTTTCTGACTCATCTCTGGCCCTGGACCACTCCTGGGGATGACCCTGGGGTCAGGGAGCTCCAGCCTTCCCACTCGAGGGGTTTCTAACTTAGGAATCTGACAGTGGCCAAGGAAGAAGGGCTGAGCCCACATCTGCGTGGTTATCCAGGCAGATGCTACTGCTGGCACTGTGGACCTGAAAGAGGAAGAATTCTCTCAGGAAAAGTTTCTCCTAATGTTTGGAGAACAGGAGCCATTTCTGAATAACTAGAGATTTCCTCGCTAATCTCCACGGCCCCCAGACACTTTGCCTCATACACCATCATCTTTCAGAGAGCTAGAGAGGTTTATTATTATTATTATTATTTGAGGTGGAGTTTCACTCTTTTTGCTTTGGCTGGAGTACAGTGGTGTGATCTCGGCTAACTGCAACCTCCACCTCCCAGGTTCAAGCAATTCTCCTCCCTTAGCCTCCCAAATAGCTGGGATTACAGGTATGCACCACCACGCCTGGCTAATTTTGTATTTTTAATAGACACGGGGTTTCTCCATGTAGGACAGGCTGGTCTTGAACTCCTGACCTCAGGTAATCTGCCTGCCTTGGCCTTCCAAAGTGTTGGGATTACAGGCGTGAGCCACTGTGCCTGGCTGAGATTTATTATTATTTTTATTCAGTGAGACATGGGAGAGGGGGCTGATTATCCCATCTCATGGCTGAGGCACGCCAAAGCTTGGAAAAGCTGGATGACCCGCCCCAGTCACAGCTGCTTCACGGTACACCCTGTGTTCTCATTCTGCCTCTAAGCTAGTGACTTTCTCATGGCCTGCCTGCTCTCATGGTAATACTTTTAACCACGGGCTTTAAGTCCTGGGTGTAATGATGGCTTTTCCACTTACTGGTTGTGTGACCTTGATTGTGTTATTAATAGGGAGTCCAGATCAAATACAGGATGTCCAGTTAAATTTGAATTTCAGACCATGCATAGTGGCTCACGCCTGTAATCCCAGCACTTTGGGAGGCTGAGGTGGGCAGATCACCTGAGGTCAGGAGTTTGGTACCAGCCTAGCCAACGTGGTGAAACCCTGTCTCTACTAAAAATACAAAAATTAGCTGGGCGTCGTGGCGGGTGCCTGTAATCCCAGCTACTCAGAAGGCTGAGGCAGGAGAATCACGTAACCCAGGAGGCGGAAGCTGCAGTGAGCCGAGATCGCGCTGCCGCACCACAGCCTGGGTGACAAGAGCAAAACTCCATCTCAAAAAATAAATAAATAAAATAAAATATACATATAAAATGAAAAAGAAGCCCCTGTAGACGGCATGTAAATTATCTCAGGCCTCTTTCCTTTCCTCGCCTTAAAACTCTTCACATCTAGGGGCCATAAACTTTTTCCGGAAAGCTCCAGACAGTAAATCTTTTAGGTTTTGTGGCCCATGCAGTCTCTGCTGTGGTGGCACAAAAGCAGTCAGAGACAATATGTGATCAATGGATGTGGCTGTGTTCCAATAAAACTTTATTTACAAAAGCAGGTAGGGGTAGGATTTGGCCTTGGGCATTTGCCACTGCCTGCCCTCCTGGGGGTAACCGGGTACTTGACAAGTGATTGATCTTAGGTCTCCACCTTCCTTCTGTATTTGCTCATGGTTCACTAATTGCCAAGCACAGGTGATTTGTTCTTGTCTGTCAGAAAGCCACATGCACAGCAGTGATCACTACGGGCCTGGGGTCTGGCTTCCCTGGGAGTTTGCAGCCCCTGGCTTGCCATGCCCAGAGTATACGGATGAGGCCCCGTGTTACTCTAAAGCTGTCACAGACATGAGGGAGGCCCACCCCAGTGGGCTGGCTCTCCAGGCAGCTGAGGATCCATGCTCCATCAGCCAGGGATTGCCATGGCAACCTGGGCGGCAGCTGCCTCCCGCTGCTCCGCGCTGAGGAGGTGTGCGCCCTTGCAAATGAAGTCTCTAGGGAAAAGAAAAAAGAACCAATGTCACCAATATTTAAAGGAGTCATTGGATCTGGAAGGACTAGTTCCTTTCAAATCCTTCCATGGCCATTTCGAAGTTACTGTCCTTGTAAGGTGGGGACGTGGAAGGATTTGCAAGAAATAAAACCAGACCAATAATAATGATGACAAAAGAAATATCAAAACGGTCTGTGGTGTATGTTCAGGATTTGCCTGTCCAGGATCTCAATTTATCTTCACCATCTGGAGCATTTCGTCTCAGTCATCACTAGGCTGCTGGACACCTACCGCCTGTCAGGAGCCATGCTGGGCCCCAGGGATTCAATGATGAAGCAGACAGATGTTGTCTTTGCTCTCAGAGACCTTGTGGTTTAGGGCAGGGTTATCGGGGAGCCAAGGAAAGAGAAAATAAAACATTACAAACTGCAAGAAGTGCAGTGAAGGGGAGGCACAGGGTGTGGGGTGCTAAACAAAAATTATGGAAGCCACTGACTTGGACTAAGCTCCTGGACGAGGCCCCGATAGGCCAGACTAAACATCCCAGTGGAGTCACCCAGGCTAAAGTCTCGCATCATCAAACTGAAACTAAGCTGTTATCTGACCTCTCAAGAAATCAGCAGAGAGGTAACAGCCAATTTCCCAAACAGGCTAGTTTCAATCTTCCACTGACAAGATAATACAGTTCCCTCTATTTCAATCCTTACACATCAAAAGGTAGCCTGACTAAAGTTAACAAGTAAGTTAATTTCCTATTGTTCTGTCTCCCTGTCCCCATCTTACAAGGACAGAGACTTTGAAATAGCCAATCCGCTTTTTGTTCTCTGTGTCTGCTTTCTTCAGCCCATTCTGTCTATAAAGCCAACCTCCGCTCAGCACATGAGAACATGCACTCTGTTTCATGGAAACCTGTGTTGCTTGATTCTAGAATCACAAATAAGGCCAATGAGATCTTTAACTAAGTTCATTGTAATTCTGTCTTTTGACAAGAGTAAGAGATTAATGTGTCTGTGGGGTAAACCTACCTGGGTAGTATCTGGTGAGGACTGGCCTCTCAGAGGAGGTAGTATGTAAGCTAAGGGGTCAAAGGGAGCAAATGAAGTCAGAAGCAAGGGCCAAACCCCAAAGCACCTTCTGGTCATGGTGAGTGTGCCTGTCAGTGTCCAGGGAGTCAGAAACCATTAGGCACTTAAGAGGAGTTTAACATAGGGAGCTGGTTACAAAGGCATCAGAAGGGTTAGAAGGACAAAATAAGCCTGGGTGCAGTGGCTCATGCCTGTAATCCCAGCGCTTTGGGAGGCTGAGGCAGGCGGATCACCTGAGGTCAGCAGTTCGAGACCAGCCTGACCAACATGGTGAAATCCCGTCTCTACTAAAACTACAAAAATTAGCCAAGCATGCTGGCACATGCCTGTAATCTCAGCTACCCGGGAGGCTGAGGCAGGAGAATCACGGAGGTTGCAGTGAGCCAAGATCACACCACTGCACACCAGCCTGGTGACAAGAGCGAAACTCTGTCTTAAAAAAAAAAAAGAAGGACAAAATGGAAATGAGTGGGTGAGTGGGGCGAGGATTAGAGAAGCAAAAGGGAGAAAAGGATTGTTACCCGGAGGTGAACAAGAGGCTGATGCCCCTAGGCCCGTGAGCCCACATGCTTCCATCCTCATTACACAATTGAGCAACTTGAGGTTGAACTTTTCAATAAAATGAAGGGCCTTGTCTTTATTGTATATAGCCAAAAAAAAAAAAAAGATTTAGAAAAAAAGTAACTAAATGGATGAAATAATGAATAAATGCTAAAAATAAATAATCAGAAGAGCCCCTACAACTCATTAAGAAAAACACTAACAGCCAATAGGAAATTAGGTGCTGGTTATTAACAAATGGTCCTCCCCAAAGGAAACATAGGTGGCTCTCAAAATATGAAAAGATGCTCACTTCATTGAAGTAAGAGGAATGGAAAATAAAAATACAGGGGTGGATAAGGGTTCTCCCGAGAAACAGAACCTACAGGATATGCAGTCATACACTGCATAACAGCATTTCAGCCAACCTTGGACTGCCTGTATGATGGTGCTCCCATCAAATCATAGTGCTTCCATAAAATTAAATACCGTATTGTTACTATGCCTCTTCTATGTTTCGATGTGTTTAGATACACAAATACTTACCAATCATTGTGTTGCAATTGCCTACAGTATTCAGTACAATACCGTGCCGTACAGGTTTGTAGCCTCGGGGAAATAGTCTCTCCCATACAGTCTAGCTGTGTAGAAGGCTACGCCCTGTAGGTGAGTGTAAGTGCCCTCTGACATTCACCAAGCAACAAAATAGCCAAAGGACCCATTTCTCAGGCTATCCCCATCATTAAATGACATGCGACTGGGTAGATAGATGATATAGACAGATAGATAATAGATGAGAAGGGATTCATTAGGGGAATTGGCTCACTATTATGGAGGCTGAGAAGTCCCATGACAGGCAACTGCAAGCTGGAGACCCTGGGATACGGGTAACATGGCTCAGTGCAAGTCCAAAGCCTCAGAACCAGGGAAGCTCTCAGTCTTGGGGTGACGGCCTGAGAAGCTGGCTGGAGGAGCCAGGAGGCAGAGGGTACTACAGGTGTATGGCACCCAACATGGCTTTCTTCTTTGACTTTTTAATCCACTCCCACTTCTATCTGAAAAAGTAGGAGAACTAGAAATCATCTTTAAGTAGTTCGAGTCAAATGCCCAATTAAGTTGTAAAACTTTGGAAGTGAAACTTTTTGCTGTAAAAATGAAATGAGATAAAGTATGAACATTTGCTTAGCTTAGATCCTGACATATGGCAATCATTTGATAAATGGCAGTTGTTAGGGCAATACCAACCTATGATTAATGGAAATTCATGTAACAGGAAATTCTGAACTTAAGAAACTGACAAGTCTATTTTGTTCCCCACTTAGAACCAGGGTCTAGCAGAGGTGTGGTGTGTAGAAGATGCTTCACCTGTATTTGCTGAGTGAAGGAGCCCCGCTTAGTCTCTATTGCCATGTCAAAACCTAACCTTGTCATTACCAGTGACAGCAACTACCACTGAACTCAAATTCTAGCCCAGCTTCCCAACCATCGAACCACGTCCCTAATGCCCTTCAGCTCCCCTGGGTGACTCGACCGTGCCCCCTCTCATGTCTTCACTCTCGCCCGCATCTGCACCTGACACTCTCCTTCCTCCACGGAAGGGCTGTCCATGGCTCCTTCCCAAGGCACAGATTCATACCAGGCCCCAGTCGCTCCCCTCTCCTCCCCCTGCATTTCCCCCACCAAGTGGATTCTTCACATTTGCATGGACTTGTGCTGTTGTTATTTTTTTATCTGCACTCAGAGACCCCAGCCCATCCCCTTCCCTGAACTCCAGGCTCGTGTTTCCAGCAGTGTCCTCAAGAGTCCCACCTGGGCATCTAACAGGCATTTCAAACTAACCACCGCTGGAGCTGCGCCGCTGAGCTCACCCTGACAAAGTCCTTCCTGCGCTAAGCTCAGGTCAAAAGCCTGGAGTCACCCTGCCCCCCCACCTCTTGAACCCCCGTCCCCCTCATCCCCTGCAGGCACACGGCAACCCTGCCCTTCCTGGAGCACATGGTCGTCCAGCCCTCCGCCTGGCTGCCCTTCACCTTCTCCACTCAAAGCCCACCTTCTCAGGGCAGCTTTCGCAGGCACCTCCCAAGCAGAGCCTGTGTGTGTCCCACAGCCCAACTGTTCCACTCCGAGATCTGCACTCGGTAGGAACGCCCTTGCATGTTCACCCAGAGACACGTCCAAGAACGTACCCAACAGCACTGCTCATGATACGTTTTGAAAACATTTCTAATTTACCTTTGAGTTACTCCAACACTTCTTTTTTTTTTTTTTTTGAGAGAGAGTCTTGTCCAAGCTGGAGTGCAGTGGTGCGATCTTGGCTCATTGCAACTTCTGCCTCCCAGGTTCAAGTGATTCTCCTGCCTCAGCCTCCCGAGTAGCTGGGATTGCAGGTGCCGGCCACCACGCCCAGCTTTTTGCATTTTCAGTAGAGACAGGGTTTCACCATCTTGGCCAGGCTGGTCTCGAACCCCTGACCTCATGATCCACCTGCCTCAGCCTCCCAAAGTGCTGAGATTACAGGCGTGAGCCACCACACCCAGCCTCCGACACTTCTAAACCTCACGCAGAACCCCACGGAGGACGAAGGCCCTGCAGGGCGAAATACCCGCCCTGCCTCACCGCCTTTCCACTTTCCCCCCTCCAGAGCCAGGTGGACTTTCTCATTTGCCCAGGGAGGCAGTGCAGGAAGGCAGTACGGCCAAGGGTTGAGGGCCAAGCTCTGAATCCAGACTGCTGGAGTTTGAATCCAGCTCTTTCTCTTGCTGTGTGACTTTGGGCAAGCTATTTAACTTCTCCAAGCTCGCTTCCTCATCTATAACCTGGGGATGATAACGCCACTCGCCTCACTGATGAGGATAAGCTGAGTTCACACCTTAACTGTTTGGAATGGCACCTGCTGCCAGGAAGGGCTCGGTAACTGTTGCTCATGATTTCTGTAGCATGGTCGGCTGACTTAGTGTAGGGAGACGGGTCTGGGTCAAAGTGCAAGGCTTCCACGTGGAGTGACACGGCTGCATCCAGTGGCTCTTCTCCGAGCCTCAGTTTCTTCCTCTGTAAAGCAGTTCGTGGTACGTGCCTCTCAGTGTTCTCAGGAGCATGACCTATATTACTAATGCTTGACAAGTTCCTGCTCTGTTTTTTGACACTTAAGTCCTCGCTCTCCTTCGCTCCTGCCACTGTTCTCATCTGGAAAGCCAGCTCCCAGTGCCCAGGCGTGCCCATCCCTGCAATCCCCTTCCAGTGCATTACAGAATGCCAGACTTGGAAGCTACATTAGACCTGAACTATCTAGTCTAGGCTGCTCATTTTACAGGTGGGGAGACTGAGGCACATGGTGGAGCGTGCTAGTCCAGAGTTACACACCTCACGGTTCTGCTCACTTTATACCTACTTCTCTGTGACAACTTAGACATGTTCAGTCCCTCAAGTGATCTGCTGTCCCTACTTGCCTGGGACCAAAGACATTCTTGGGACCAGGACTTTCCTGTTCCTGCTAGGATGGGCTGTTCACTCTACCACCTCCAGAAGAAACGTGCTCTTGGAAATGTCAAATGCTGAGAAAACTTAATGGGCTTTAAGAACACGGTTTAAGAATCACTAGTCATGGGTATACATATACACCTGTGTCCATCAAATTGTACACTTTAAATGTGTGCAGTTTATTTGATATCGATTATATCTTCATAAAGCTGTAAATGAAAGAAAAGGAGATAGAGATCCGTCAATCTATCAGTTGGCCCTGAGAGATAGCAGTTGGTCATAAAATTGCAGTGGCAAGTATTAGTTGAACATGCTTTATGTGCCAAACACTTTACATGCATGGCCTCCTCCTCATGGTGGCTGGAAATTTCTCTTTGTTGTGTCAAGAGGGAAAGTGGGGCCCAGAGAGGTGCGTGCATTGCCCAAAGGCTCACAGCTGGTCCTCCAGCAGCATTTGCTTTATCTTCTATTTACTTCACATGTGTATCGAGAGATCCTTATTTCCTCATCAAGAAATGCCGGTAAGGCCAGGCATGGTGGCTCACACCGATAATCCCAGCACTTTGGGAGGTCAAGGCAGATTGGCCCAGGAGTTCAAGACCAGCCTGGGCAACATGGAGAAACCCATCTCTACTAAAAATACAAAAAATAAGCCAGGTGTGGTGGCACAGCCTGTAGTCCCAGCTACTCGGGAGACCGAGCTAGGAGGATCTCTTGAGCTTGGGAGGCGGAGGTTGCAGAGCTGAGATTGTTCCACTACACTCCAGCCTGGGCGACAGAGCCAGACCTTGTCTCAAAAAAAAAAAAAAAGAAAAAGAAATGTAGGTGAATACAAGGAAGTTTATGGCTTAAACTGCTTTAATGTGCAATAGCCCATGCCAGAGACCCAGCAAGTGTCCTCCCAGACTCAAGGAAAGGAGCGACTGGAACTCTTTGCTCAAGCCCGTCTTGGAAGCCAGAGTACACAGTCTACCAAACCTCCCGGGCTCCCAAGGGCAACCGCGCTGGGGCCTCACGGAACTCTGTTCTGGTGAATCTTTCTTAGTAGGGGGCGTCTGGGTCTCTGGATCACAGGCTGCAAGCCTCAGATTCACTTAACTTGAAATTGGAAAGAGACCCTAGTCCGCCCACTCCCCATTAGCAGATGGGATTTGCTAATGCCCAGAGAGGGGGCATGACTACCCAAGGCCACACAGGAAGATGGTGGAATCCCAGGTGGCCTCCTCACTGTGCTCTGATCACAGGTTCCCCTGAGCAGCATTGAAGGGGACGTCTGCAAGGCAGAGACTCTGGAGAACATTCAGTCTTGGGGTTCCCTAACCTGGCTGCAGAATCACCTGAGAATCTTTGAAGAGATACCCACGTCTGGACCCCACCCTAGACCAGATAAGTCAGAATCTCTGGGGGTGAGACATGGACATCTTTCTAAAGCTCCTCCAGTAACTCTCATGTGCAGCCGGCGCTGAGAACCGCTGTTCTAGACAAACTGTGAGCCTCAAAAATGGGAAATGCTAGGCTGTGGTGACAGCTGTGAAGACCAGGCAGGAGCTCACCCTGGTCTTCAACCCCACCTTCAGGGCTCTTTCTTTCTTTTGAGATGGAGTCTCGCTGTTGTTGCCCAGGCTGGAGTGCAAAGGCACAGTCTCAGCTTAATACAACCTCCACCTCCCAGGTTCAAGTGATTCTCCTGCCTCAGCCTCCCAAGTAGCTGGGATTACAGGCATGTGCCACCACACCAGGCTAATTTCTGTGTTTTTAGTAGAGATGGGGTTTCACCATGTTGGCCAGGCTGGTCTCGAACTCCTGAACTTGTGATCTGCCCGCCTCGACCTCCCAAAGTGCTGGGATTACAGGCATGAGCCACCACGCCCAGCCCATGGCTCTTTCTAATCCAATACACTACGGCCCTCTACAGAGTCTGATGTTCGATCCCCATCAGAGCAGCGCCAAGTCTGGCTGGGGAGGACATTATGCTCAGATGTGTTTGGAGCAGAGAACCTCATCGAGGAAGGCAGACTCCAGGTCAAGTACCGAGCAAGTTGAGAATTCTAGCATCACCGTAGCAGAGCTGGCTAATTTCCGGATTTGGAGAGATTTAGCCACCGCAATCTCCCGTAAACCATCCTGTCTATTCACTCTCCCAATGGCAAGGCCTCTACGACCTCTATCATGACAACGGGCCTGCGGTGTCTATGGCTAGTGCTAATTAACAGATGAGCCGAATGAGGTCTCAGGGACTTAGTTAAGTGGCTTGTCCATGGCCACAGGCCAATAAACAGGCCTTGACTAATAATTTGAACCCGGTTCAGCATAAAACCAAAGAACACATTCTTGCTCAGTCTTTTGCCAACTCCGTTTGGGTCCTTCCCGGATAGGCTTAGATTAGCCATTTGGTCACCATCCACCCTGGTGTCCTTCTAGCCCCAGGTGCTCCTTTCCTTGAGTCTGGGAGGACACTGCCCGGGTCTCTGGCAATGGGCTGTTTCCTCCTGCCCTTCCTTGCCCAGAAGCCACTGGCCGGATTACGGACCAGGGCACACACGGCGTCTGCCAGGGTCTGAGACGGAACCTGAAACTTGAGACTGTTAAGAACCAGCTCTGGCTCCAAAAATCTGCCTCTCGATCTCTGCAAAAAGCTGGTGTAGCTGGAAGAGAAACAGTTCAATTAGAGGCGAGATTCTGTGAGGCTTATGTTGAAACAAAGCCTGTCATCTGAAGCCTGGGCTTTCTTTTTCATCTTCATTTAAAATGAGGGTGTTTATGCAAATTTGTCGTGAAGGTTTAGCAATCTTGGCTTGCCCTAGAGCCAAGCTCTGCTTCCTAATTGGATCGGGTGTAATTGTTAATGCTCGCAACCTATATTCCTCTTAAAATTGCATGTTTTGTAAGAGCAGCTCTTGAAAACATATAATTCTGATCTTGTGAAACCATTGCATCAATGCAGAGTTTGGAAAACATGGCAAAGTTCACCAGGGAACTGAGGGGGTTGTTATTCTTGGTTGTGACACTCTTGGATGTCACTGGTTGCGATATTCTCTGGATATCATGGAGAAGGAGACACAGGCACTTGTGGGTTGATATCTCGATCATACAGGGAGATTGGTGATTCTGGGATGAAACGGAAAGAAGAAAGAAAATCAGATTAGGAGACCTGGCTATTCCCAGGCTGCTGAGTTGTCTGAGGCAAATCTTTTGCAGCCTCAATTTCCTCACCTGTGAAATGGAAGAGTTAGGCTAGATGCTCCCAAGTGACTTTGAGTCACTGAGAAACTTCCCTTCTCTGGGCTTCCCTTTCCCCACATGGCAGTCGAAGGTATTGAACCGGTTGACTCAGAAACAGTCTGGCCCTGAAATTTCATCATCTCTGAATGTGCTGGTGTTGTTGAATGATTCCCAATCTGCAAGAGGTGCTGCTGGGCAACGCCTTCATCGTCTCCTTCTTCCCTTCCTCCCAGCAGTTAGTGGAATATTTCCTTGACTTCACATGATTGATCTTTCCAGTGCTAGCAATACAGGTAGATTTAAGGAAATTTCATTTTCTCCTTTCAGAGTCAATCACAGTTTAGCCTGTTTTATTCATTATAAATGTATCGATGGATGATGGGGGAGAATGAAAGATGTAGAGCAGGCTTAGAGCCACATTCTTCCTTCTTTGCCTGGCAAAGAAATGAACCTCTGAGACTCCTTGCAGGGCGGAGAGTCTACCAGAAACGTCCTCTCTGAGACTTTGGTGCTTGTGAGTCTTGAGTCCAGGGCTGAGGAATGGCAGGGGTGCTGCTGCGGGACCTCTCAGTACATTGTCTTTTGTGAGCCTAAGAAGGCTCCTGGACAAGGCACGCTTCTCCTGCAGGCTCCGTGGCTGTTGGGGACCCTTGGAGTGGCCCCTCCACGCCACAAGGCTCTGTCAGCTGCAGCTCACGGGAGGGCATAGGCTGCCCCCGCTCCCAGCTCCCCCTCCAGTTCCCGGCACATCCACTCTTGAACTTCAATGTTAGCGTGTTTCTCTTGGAGGCTCTGGGCCCTCAGGAAACCAAGCCTTTTTTATTTGGGCCCCATCCCCTATTTTGGTTCCAGCTGAGCATTGGCGAATCCCACCCCCATTGCAGGTCAATGGCACCTTTGGTCTGCTAATGGAACCAACTTGCGTGGCAATCTTTGTTCTGGTCCGACCATGGACGGTCATTTAAACAAGGCTGGCCCTCCCACGCACTGCCTCCCACGGAATTCGTCACGGCCACAATACACACCCTTGATACAGGTGGAGGGCCACTCCCCGAGAGTCCTGACACGTGACTTCTGAGCGGCTGCTTCTTTCATCCCCTTCCTCTCCAACCCTTCACTTACAACCCTGGCTCCCAAGATCTGCTTCTGCTCTGCCTGGACAGTAACCTATTCTGACCCCCTCTCTGTTTTCATGGATGCAGCCCTCTGTTAGGCCCTTGGCTCTGAGCGTCTTCCTTACGTGGGTGTCCCTGAAACTCCAGGTAAGTCTCCTCCTACTGCCCTGGGGCTCCTGGGGCCCTCGAGGGCCATGCCCTGGCTGGAGAAGGGCACAGAGATCAGGCTGAGCAGCCACTTGGATACGTATTCAGGAGAAGCTCTTCCAGCCAGCATCCACCCCCCGGCATCCACCCACTGCATCCACTCTTGCTCGTGAGTCTTAGGATTAGTGGCTTTCACCTCAGACCCCTCCAACTTGATTTAGAAACCATTTCTTTTTCTTTTTCCTTTTTTTTTTTTTCTTTCTTTTTTTTGAGACAGTCTCTGTCGCCCAGGCTGGAGTGAAATGGTGCAATCTCGGCTCACTGCAATCTCCGCCTCCCAGGTTCGAGCAATTCTCCTGCTTCAGCCTGCTGGGTAGCTGGGATTACAGGCATGCACCACCATGCCTGGCTAATTTTTGTATTTTTAGCAGAGACGGGGTTTCACCACGTTGACCACGGTGGTCTCAAACTCCTGAGCTCACGTGATCCTCCTGCCTCAGCCTCCCAAAGTGCTGGGATTACAGGCATGAATGAGCCACCACGCCTGACCAAAACCATTTATTTCTAAAGGGAAACATGGGTGTTCAGATGCCAGAATGCACACAAATGCTAGATCAAATTGGGAGGAAAATCTCTTTTAAAGATTTTAAAACCTTTAAAACACAGGGCCAAAGTGGCAGAACGGTGGAAAACATCACTGGAGGCCAGAAAGTCAAGAAAACAGAAAACCCAGAGAGAAAAGTGGGCACCAAGTCTCGGGATTGCCTGGGCCAATACTGGCTCACATAGGTGGGGTGCCAGCGACTCATTCGAGGTGGAAGGTCACATTGGAGACCCACCCCCAACATAAAGCCACTGCCACCACTCCCAAGAAATGTGTTTGGGATTCTTGCCTGCTTGTGCCTGGACTCTGGCTTTAAGGGGAAAAAAAAATTCTCTGGTGAAAATTTGTAGCATAAGCCCCAAACCTCACTCAGGTTTAGGGCCAGAATTCTGCCAATTACTGCCACTTTTTTTTCCTTCTAGCTGCCTTTCAAACAAAAATCTCTGTTGCTGCTTTAAGTAAATGTTTGGCTTTGGGTTTTTCAGGCCACACAGATAGCATGAATTCCAACGCCTGGCAGAAGCAAACATGAATCCTATCTGAGGGAAAAGCACTTAAAACCAGGCCTCAATGGATTGCCACAGATAAAGTTCTAAGGAACATGAGCTGTCAACTGAAAATCAGAAGACACATACCAAACAAGTCAGCAGAACAATCAGTTACAGAACCAGACCCATGAGACTGCACATGTTGGAAATACCAGACATGGAATACAAAACAGGTATGGTTGAGTGTTTTATTTTATTTTATTCTATTTTATTTTGAGACAGGGTTCTTGCTCTGTCCCTCAGGCTGGAGTGCAGAGATGCGATCTTGGCTCATCCCAACCTCTGTCTCCTGGGCCAAGTGATCCTCCTACCTCAGCCTCCCAAGTAGCTGGGACTACAGGTGCACACCACCATGTCTGGCTAATTTTTGTATTTTTGTAGAGGTGGGGTTTTGCCATGTCTCCAAGGCTGGTCTCGAACTCCTGGACTTATACAGTTTATTTACCTTGGCCTCTCAAAGTGCTGGGATTACAGGTATGAGCCACTGTGCCTGGTCTGTTTTGTTTTGAATTTATTTATATTTATTTATTTATTTTTAAATTCTTAATCTTTTATTCAATTCATACCTATGGTTGATATGTTTAAAGAAATAAAAATAAATAAAAAAATTACAAAAAATACTAAAAATAACAAAATAGAACGTCTAGAAATAAAAAATGTAAGAATTGAAGTGAGAAACACAACGGAAATCGGCAGATCCAGGGAAGGAGAAAATTTATGAACTGGAGAATAGATCTGAGCTCTATAGAGAAGCACTAGAGATATAAGGCAGCTCAGAGGAGAAGAATGAAAGGGAGAAGTATGAAAGGGAAAGTAAGATTTCAGTGGTGGAGCCAGCAGGTCTAGTACACGTTTAATAGGAGTTCCAGGAAAGAATAGAGGGAAGGTGAGAGAAGCAAAGAAATAATAGGCTGATGAAACACACAAATCCTTAGATCCAATGATCAAGATAAATAAAAATAAATACACTCTTGGATGTATCATTGCAAAGTTTCAGAATGTCAAAGGCAAGATCTTCAAAGCAGGCAGATTGCCTAGGAAGGAGTAATGCTTAGATGGAGAGCTGACATGTCAGTAGCAACAATGGAAGCCAGAAGACAACAAAATACATCTTAAAGTGCAGACAGAAAATAACTGCACCTAGAAATTATGCCCAGTGAACCTAGCTTTTGAGAAAGAAGGAAAATAATTACATCTTAAAGGAAATAGTTCATTGCCAACAGATTCTCATTAAAAGGACTTCTAAACTAGGTATGCTCTTCAAGAGAGGGAAAATGATCCTGGAAAGAAGATCTGAGATACAAGCAGAAGTGAAAAACAAGGAAAATGATAAACTTTTGGGTAAATATAAACAAATATTGACTAAAAATCATAATTATTATACCAGGCAGGACATGGAGGCTCATGCCTGTAATCCTAGCACATTGGGAGGCCAAGGTGGGCAGATCACTTGAGCCCAGGAGTTTGAGACCAGTGTGGGCAACATGGTGATACCTCATCTCTATAAAAAATACAAAAATTAGCCAGGCATGGTGTTGCACACCTGTAGCGCCAGCTACTTGAGAGGCTGAGATGGGAGGATTGCTTGAGCCTGAGGTTGCAGTGAGCAATGATTGTGCCATTGCATTCCAATCTGCGAGACAGACTGAGATCCTGTCTCAAAAAAATAGTGATAATAATTATGATGCCCAATGTGTGAAGTTCTAAAAACTAAAAACATAGGCCTAATATACTGCCCAGCAATACTATTTAGGCTGAATAAGAAAATTCTAACCATTCTGAGGTTATTTTATTGTTCGGAAGGGTGGTAACGATGTAGATTAATTAAATTTAATTAATCTATTATTATTATTATTTGAGATGGAGTCTCGCTCTGTCTTCTAGGCTAGAGTGCAGTGGTGCAATCTCAGCTCACTGCAACCTCTGCCTCTTGGGTTCAAGCCATCCTCCTAGCTCAGCCTCCAGAGTAGCTGGGATTACAGGCACATGCCATCATACCTGGCTAATTTTTGTATTTTTAGTAGAGACGGAGTTTTGCCATGTTGCCCAGGCCAGTCTCGAACTCCTGACCCCAGGTGATCTGCCTGCCTTGGCCTCCCAAACTGCTGGGATTACAGGTGTGAGCCACCCTGCCCAACCAATTAATTTTAGATTCTATTTCAGAAATTATGCATATTAAAATATCTAGATAAGTACCAAAAGGGTAGAAATTGGTGTGTAAACTTTCAAACCAGAAGGGGAAAAAAATGGAATAAGAAAATCAATACAATACAAAAGAAGGTAAGAAAAGAAAAAAAAAAAACCAACAGAGTAAGTAGGTTGATTAGAAAGCACAAAATAAGATGGTAGGAATGATTCAAATATATCAATTATTTCCAATAAATGTAATATGACTAAATTATCTGGATAAAAGACAAAGATCATTGGGATGGCTGGAAAAAATGCTGGTTAGAAGAAATTTATCAATAACATAAGAACAGAGAAAAGTCAAAAGTAAAAGGATGTTTAAAGATATAGGTAAAATACTAACCAAAAGAAATGATAAGAATATTTATTTTAAAATGAGAAATCAGATAATATGTCCTCTATCACTATTTCTATTTTGGATTTCATGGAGTCTTAGTCAATATAATAAAAATATAAAAATAAACAAAACATATAAACACTAGAAAAAGAAATTGTCATTATCCACAAATTACATCATTGTCTTCAAAGAAAATTCAAAATAAACCACAAACCTACTCACATGGTAAAAATTTAAATGAGTAGAGTGAAAATTAACTTCCCTCTTAACCTGATCACCAGATCTCCTTCCCAGCAGCAGCTACTGTTATTTATTTTCTAGTGTACCCTTTCAAAGATATTCTATCTATCCATCTTCAGACTTCACGATTTTACTCCAAGACCCCCTGTATTATTCTTTTACAATCACACCCCCAGCAGCAACCTCAAAGGGGTTGTCTCCTGTATTGTGTGTCTGGGGGAGCTGTATTCAATGTGTTGGCAAGTTTCACTGAAGCACCCGCTATGTACCAAGTACTGTGCTGGGAACTAAAAAATGAAGAAAACATTATCCTTCCCTGAAGGTTCTCAGGGTCTAGTGAGGAGAGAGACAGGGAACCAACCAAGCCTCATATGGCAGATCAAACAATAGATAACAGATGTCATAACAGAGGTAGAGAGAGGTAAAGAAAGCCTGGGGAAGCCCAGAGGAGAGAGGAATGGACTTGGTATCAAAACAGGACTACAAAGGAGGAACTTGAAGAACAAGTAGCGTTTCAGAAGGTGGGGAAAAGCATTCTAAGCTAAGTGAATAGCGTGATGAAGTGCAGAGACACCGAAGAGCTTAGGGTGTTTGCCAAAGGGGAAGTGGTCTGATGGGGCTTTGTGGTTTGGGGCAGGGTGGTGCTGGAATGGAGATGCCAAAACAAGCAGATGGTGAAGAACCTCAAATGCTAGGCCAAGGTGTTATGACTCAGCTACAGGCAAGGGGAGAGCCGAGGGGGTGATGTGAGCAGGTCCATATTTCCAGAAGCTCACTCTGCCTTGCTTAGGGGCCCCATGTTCCTTTCCATTCCCTCTTCCTAGGCCTCCCCTCCACCAAGGTGGTCTTTGTTTTTTGGGTGCACTAGGAAGTAGTGTGGGATGGATTTGCTCTAATACGGAACAGGAGTTCTCTGCAATTTCAGAAATACCTATCATCAAGCTCGAGGGGCAAAACTGCAGAAGTAGTTTAGAGGAACAAGCCTGACCCTTATATAAGGGGTGTTGTATCATCATTTTACCCCATATGACTGTCATGTTTTGCTGTTTTTGTTTGTTTGTTTGTTTGTTTTGAGACAGAGTCTCACTATGCCCAGGCTGGAGTGCAGCGGCGCAATCTCGGCTCACTGCAACTTTCAGCTCCCTGGTTCAAGCAATTCCCCTGCCTCAGCTCCAGAGTAGCCGGGATTAGAGGTGCATGCCACTATGCCCAACTAATTTTTTTGTATTTTTAGTAGAGACTGGGTTTCACCATGTTGACCAGACTGGTCTCAAACTCCTGACCTCAGGCAATCTGCCTGCTTCAGCTTCCCAAAGTGATGGGATTACAGGCGTGAGCCATCGTGCCCAGCTGATTGTCATATTCCAAGGCCTGGGGCAAATGGCAACCCTTTCAAGAAACTACAATGTCACTATCTTTTCTGGAGAAGCTTTCTTTACCTTCTTTATGCTCATCTAGCACGTCCCATACTGCTTCTGTATTGGAATATCTACTGGGCCTGCCCTTGTATGAATTTAGTTGGATTATATGAATCCATCAAAAAATTGCAGAGGTCCACCCATGCCAGCACCTGAAGCCAGCTCTGAGGGTTCAGAAATGAAAACATTGAGTCCTTGACTTCAAGGAAGGAAGCTCACCCCGGAGATCACCTGGGTATCTTTATCTGAATAATAAGACATTTGTTCCTGTGCATCTTCCTCTCACCTTCCTGTAACTTGTCGCATCTAGCTCTGAAAAAGAATCAATTACTAACTAACCACTGTCTGAGCATGGGGCCTAGTCATTCCCCCACTCCCCTCTCTGTTATGAAGAGGGCATTAAACTTCAACCATCTAGACCCTCTTTGAGTTTGTATTTCGTAAACACTCTTGCACATGTGTGCACATAATACCTTTGTTTAACGATTTTCTCTTAACCTGTTTTTTGTCATAGGGGTGTTGGCTGTGACCCTTTATGATGGGGAGAAAGGGGATCACCCCTTTCCGTACCTACGTTTTCAAGGTGAATCCACTTTCTAGCATGTGTCAGAATTACATGCCTTTTTATGGCTGGATAATATTCCGTGTGTGAATATGCCACATTTCGTGTATCCATTCATCTGTTGAAGGATGTTTGGGTTGTTTCCACCATTTTGTTATGGTCAATTAGCTGCTATGAGTGTACAAGTACCTGTGTGGGTCCCTGCTTTTCATTCTTTTGGGTTGATGCTTGGGAGTGGGATTGCTAGGTCACAGAGCAATTTTACCTGTGTTTAACTGTGGGAGGAGATTCCTCCCTTTCAGCAGCTCTTACGCTCACACTCCTCTCTGTGTCTACTGCTGCCTTCCGCCTTCAGAAGCCCCCTCCTTCTTTCCCAGAAACCTGTGAACACACAGCTACTACTGACCAAGCACCTATTCCATGCGGACCTTAAGAGGATACTTTGAGATATAAATAACAGAGAAAGCTCACAATGGCTTGTAATAGTCATAGCTGACACATGACACTTACGATGTGCCAGACACGATTTGAATAGTTTCTACACATTAACCCCTTTAATTCTCACTATGATCTCATAAACCAGATATGGTTATTATCACCACCCCCATTTCACAGATGAGGAAAATGAGAAGAAAGGGAAAATAAAAAAGCCCAAAGTCCTCGGTGGTAATGGTAGTGGATTTGGCAGTCTAGCTCCAGAGCCTTTGCCCCTGACCCCCACTATCCCATGCTTCTGACCTTGGGACAGTGTTCTCTGTTAATGAGCTGTCTCAAGATGGGGACATCCCAAGGGAAATGAATGCAACAGCTCAAGGCTGTCACCAAGGACTTGGCTTCTTTTCATCTTTACATTCTGCCATTGTTAGCGTCTTGGCTTTTAAGTTGGGTATAATCCCTTTATGTCACAATACAGCTGCAGCAGTTCTAAGTATCACATTCTCACCCAACCACACCCAAAGGTCAGAAAGAGAGAAAGCCCCTTCTTTATGGCTTTTTTTTTTTTAGAGTAAAGGGGACTTGCCCCAAATTCACCCAGAGACTTCCCCTAGTATCCCGTTAGAATGAAGTTACACGATTGTTCATAAATTAATCACTGGGTCACTGCGACTGGCTTAGACCAATCAAGATACTCTGCTAGGCTCCAAGGGAGTCCTGCTTCTCCTGAAGCATGTGGCTGCCTGAAAACCTGAAAAACACAGGCCACCAGCTTGCTGGCAAAGGAGAGGAACTGGAAGGGTGGTGGGCCTGTCACACACCATCGCTATTTCTGTTTCTCACATCAGCCTTGTGAGATCAGACTTCTATCGCTTTATAAATAAGGGAACCAAGACTCAGAGACAACGAAGTGCTTGGCCAAGGCCAGCAGCTGGTGAGTGAGAGAGGCCGCATGCTCAGCCCATCCCCAGGCAGTCTGGCAAGACGGGAAATTGGTCTTTCTTTTCCCATCCCAGACCAATTGCATTGGAAACATTCGTGCTCCTGGCAGCTTGCTCTTGCTGTCCCTCCCTGATGGCTACGACTCTGAGAATAGTTTAATTCTGAGGCGACAGAAACCCTCACATGGTGGCTTCTCTCCCTGCCAGGTGTCAGGAGGCCTCAGAGGAGCAGCAGAGACAAGACTCGCTGTCCAGGCTCCCTTCTGGGGGCATTGTGGTCAGGAGCCCAGGTTGCCCCTCCTGTTCTCATGCCTCAGGCCTGCTGATAACAGGGAGGTGTGTGCTGGGTTCCTATCCACAAAGCCCTTCCGGGGAGGGGGTCCCACGTGCCACTTCCGCAGACCCAGCTCATCCTGTTTCCGGTTTCTTTCTTTTTTTCTTTTTTTCTGAGACGGTGTTTCACTGTGTCATGATCTGCCCAGCTGGGCCTCCCAAAGTGCTGTGATTACAGGCTGTTTCTGGTTTCTAATTCTCTTAGGACGTCAGCGCCTTTGATCCTCTGAGACCCTGGAAGGGCTCAGCCCTCTCAGATAGGCCTTCCTCCTAGAGGTGTGGTGCCTGTCCTCCCTCCAGCACTGGGACGGGGAGTGACCTGGAGGCCCAAGTCCTGCTTTCCCTTCCCTCTCCCTTCCCTGTGCTCAGAGCCAGGGACTCTGCTATTTGTAGGCCATTCAGACTCTGTCTGGGGTCTTTCTCCAGGTGAGGGTGTGGGTCCCAGAAGCACAGGCCGCCTGGCGTTCCTTCTGGATCCCGGCCAGGCCTGCACTATTTGCCTGGAGAGGTCATTGGCACCATTGAGAAGGTCCCTGGGACTCGTTGCTCAGGCACAAATGTGGCAGCCAGCAGCTACATTCTTCTTTGCTGGAAACGAGCAAGGATAGACTGATTTTCCTCTCCCTCTGTTGTGTGTTTTTCACTCCTGTCTCTCCACCCACCCATCCACTCACCCACCCATCCATCCACTCATCCATCCACCCACCCACCCATCCATCCACTCATCCATCCACCCACCCACCCATCCATCCACTCATCCATCCATCCATCTACCCACCCACCCATCCATCCATCCATCCATTCATCCATCCACCCACCCACTCATCCATCCACTCATCCATCCACCCACCCATCCATCCACTCATTCATCCATCCATCCATCTACCCACCCATCCATGCATCCACTCATCCATCCACCCATCCATCCATTGGTCCATCTATTCATCCATCCACCCACCCAACCACCCATCCTCCCATCCATCCACACACCCACCCATCCATCCACTCATCCAAGCATCCACCCACCCACGCATCCATCCACTCATCCATCCTCGCATCCATCCATCCATCCATCCACCTGTCACATAGCATGGCAGATACAACAATGACTCACATGTGGTTTCTGCCTGTGCACCCCCAATACTGTGGGACTCCCACAGCCAATGAATGCAGAAGGTTTTAGCTCCCTGATAGGCATTTATATTTGAAGTTGGGGGGGTGGGGGGCTGCATAAATGTGCACGACTTAATAGTGGTCTCTCTGGCATTGTGCCAAAGTCAAGCTGAGGAGGGGTTATATCTTTGTGGTTTTTTTTGGTTGTTCAGCCTCTGTAGAGAGTCTCAAAAATTCTTAATGCCAACTGTATTTCAAGTTGTCATGGCAAGCTATCGGGAAAAGTTTTCAGTTAGCAATAATCATACCTCAGACAAACCTCACTGGCTATGGCACTGCCACTGCAGAAAGCTGAGGAGTTACTTTTAAGCAGGGGCTCTGCCTTCCCAGCATGTTTTAAATTTCTCCAGGGTGAGTCGGATCACCCCTGTTCTTGGGTACCTCTTACACTGATCGCCCAGTCTAGGGGAGGTTAGTCACCTCAGCCCTGGAAGGGGAGCCTCAAAGTCACTGGTTAGCCTCAAAGAGGCTAGCAGGGATGCCTGGCCAGACCCATCTGCTACAGTTATAATGGGGAGTGTCCTTGGGTAATAAACTGCTATGTAGAGCTCCTGATTCAGCACTAATTAATTATTAATGCACTGTGTCATAATTGCCTGGCCCTTTCTATGCCAAAGAATTGTATCTTGCAGTTCCACCTGTGATCCCAAATTTCCTGATATGTGGCCATAGTGGCCCCTTTTCAAACTCACCTGTCTCTGCAGTGGCTAGATAGAGCACTGAGGGTACGTATGCCATGAGGTCATTGTCCACGGATAGTAGGTGGCATGGATGACGACTACAGCAGATACACTGTTGGGGTCAGCCACACCTGGAATTCTGGCTGTAATGCTACTGTGGTTTGGATGTTTGTCTCCTGAAACCTCATGTTGAAATTTGATCCTCAGTGTTGGAGGTGGAGGCTCATGGGAAGTGTTTGGGTCGTGGGGACAGATCCCTCATGAAGAGCTTGGTACTGTCCTTGCCCTTGTTGTAATGAGTAGGTTCTCTATTTGTTCCCTCAAGGGCTGGTTGTTTAAAGAGCCTGACACCTCCCCCTCCTCTCTCTGCCTCCTCTCTCTGGCTTTCCCTCTCCCTATGTGATCCTTATACACACCAGCTTCCCTTTGCCTTCTGCCATGAGTGGAAGCAGCCTGAAGCCCTCCCCAGAGACAGATGCTGGCACCATGCTTGTTGTACAATCTGCAGGACCATGAGCCAAAGAAACCTCTTTTCTTTATAAGTTACCCAGTTGCAGGTATATCCTGTATAGCAATGCAAATGGACTCGGGCAAATGTACTCACCTTGGTGTTACCTCAATCACCTTACTTAACCTCTTTGAGCCCTTCTCATTCATACAGGAAGGAGAAGAGTAGCACCTGCCTCACGTGCTTTACCAGAAAGAGGACCTCAGGCTCCAGTTATGGATCGGGATGTGTCTTGTCCTGAGGTTTCCTTTGCTCTACTTCACTTGGGGCCATCTCAGGAACCAGCATGAAGTCACTGGAGATGCCCCTTGGAGGAGGCACTCAGCTGTGCCTCTGGCTTGCACCTGTGCCTCTGGCTTGCACCTGTGCTTGTTTTTTGGGTGGGGTGAGGTATTGGGACTATTTTAGTTACATGTTCCAGAAATCCATATTCAAGCTGCAAAGAGGAGTTCTTGTAAGGATTTGGGGGTATCTCCCAGAATCTGAGGGTAAGAAATGAGCTGGCTTTCAGGAGCAATGGGAACTCATGGTTCACCTCCACCTGTGTCTTGTCCTGGCTCCTCTTTGTGAATCTGCATTTTTCTTTTCCTGGAGATGGGATTTTCCTCCTTCTCAGTCCATGTGGCATGGCATGTAGTCACAACGGCTCCCAAAATTCAGCGTCTCGTAGTCCCAGCACTTTGGGAGGCTGAGGCAGGCAGATCACCTGACTTCAGGAGTTCAAGACCAGCCTGGCCAACATAGTGAAACCCCATCACTACTAAAACACAAAAAATTAGCTGGGCATGATGGCGGGTGCCTGTAGTCCCAGATATTCTGGAGGCTGGGACAGGGGAATCTCTTGAACCCGGGAGGCGGAGGTTGCGGTAAGCCGAGATCTCACCGCTGCACTCCAGCCTTGGTGACAAGAGCGAGACTCCATCTCAAAAAAAAAAAAAAATGCAGCTTCTCCATTCAAGTTATTAGTTAAGACTGAGCTGAAGTGTCTTGGTCCTAAGTTCCAGATTTCTAGCTGGGGCCAGGGGTCCGTGCCTGGCACATCACCTGCAGCTGCAGGTAGGGGTCTGAGAGAGCCGGCAGCTTTGCTGGCAACACGTGAACAGCAAGAAGGCTGGGACAGCAGTCCCCAGTGAGGCAGGTTGGTTCTGGGATGAGTGGGGTCCCAGGAAAAGGGGCTGTGGAAACTGCTCCACCGCCACCAGCCTGGGGCCGCTCACCGAGAGGACACACTTGCCTGGAGCGTCCTCAGTCCTCCGTGACGGCGTCCAAGAGGCTGAGTGAGTGTGCCCTTAGGGCACCAGCATGGCTGGCGACCCCAACACTGAAAACATTTTTTTTCTGATAAATTTTTTTTTTTGAGATAGAGTTCTGTCGCCCAGGCTGGAGTGCAGTGGCGAGATCCCAGCTCACTGCACCCTCCACCTCCTGGGTTCAAGGGATTGTGCTGTCTCAGCCTCCCGAGTAGCTGGGACTGCAGGTGCACACCACCACCCCTGGCTATTTTTTGTATTTTTAGTAGGGATGGAGTTTCACCATGTTGCTCCAGCTGGTCTCGAACTCCTGGCCTCAAGTGATCCTCCAGCCTCAGCCTCCCAAAATGCTGGAATTGCAGGCATGAGCCATTGTACCTGTCCAAAAATTGTTTTTAAAAATCTAAATCATCATATGAAAAAAAATCAGAAGTATTCTGGACTTCTTTTCTTACACTTCTTATAAAGTTCATTGTTTTTATCTTGAATGATGTTATTGGATGCATTGGATTGCATAGTGTCCCCCAAATTTCATGTTCTTCCCAGAACCGCAGAGTGTGACCTTATTTGGAAATAGGGTCATCGCAGATGTGATTAGCGAAGATGGAGTTATACTGGAGCAGGGCAGGCCCTAACTCCAAAAAAGACTGGTGTTCTATGAAGAGGAGAAGAGGCAGAGACACCACGCACAGGGAGAGAGCCACACAGGGAGGCAGAGCCGGGAGTGAGGCACCTGCCGGCCAGGGAACGCCGGCGGCTGCTGACGACACCGGAGGTTAGAAGAGTCAGGAAGGGTTCTCCCCGGGAGCCTTCAGCTGGCTCACAGACCTGTTGACGTTCGTATGCCAGATTTCTAGCCTCCAGTATGTGAGGGGACACGTTTCTGCTGTTCTAAGCCATTCAGTTTGTGGTTCTTCATCGCTGCAGCCACAGGAAATCTCCATTGGGTTGGGGAGTTTTATGCTTTTCAACACTTGCGGCTGCTAAAGCTCTTAATTTATTCCTGCATAGAGATGAACAGCACAGGCTCGAGAGTTACCTGTGTCTGAATAAACATCTTACCTTTGGTATTTATTAGTTATCTTCCCTTGGGCAGGTAACTTAACCTCTTTGTGCCTCAGTTTCCACATCAGTAAAATGAGGTTAATAATTCTACCCACAGCAGAGTGCAGTGGCTCACGCCTGTAATCCCAGCACGTTGGGAGGCCAAGGCAGGTAGATCACCTGAGGTCAGGAGTTTGAGACCAGCCTGGCCAACCTGGTGAAACCCCGTCTCTACTAAAAACAAAAATTAGCTGGGCTTGGTGGCAGGCACCTGTAATCCCAGCTACTCGGGAGGCTGAGGCAGGATAGTCACTTGAACCCAGGAGGTGGAGGGTGCAGTGAGCCAACATGGAGCCATTGCCGTCCAGCCTGGGCGACAGAGCGAGACTCCCTCTTAAAAAAAATTAAAAAATAAAAATAATTCTACCCACTTAATGGAGGTATAAATGAGCTACTGCATGCAAAGGGCTTGACAAGGTACCTGGCATGTGACAAGGCCTCAGTGTAAAACAGTTGCCCCCATCACATCCCTCGGCAGGTCAGGATGATGGCAGGGGTGGCCAGCCAGTCCAGGGACTGTGGGCTCCCTTTCCAGGTAGGCAGGCTGAGAGGGGACCTGCTTTGTTGGGGGCTGCCTGGGAGCCTTGAACTTCCTGCAGGAAGAGCCCTTCTCCTGGGGTAGACTGCTGCAGGAGGGGTCCTCTGGCGCCGGGACAGGAACTGAAGCCAGTCTGGATCTGCTCCGGGACTCAGCAGAGCTGCAGCCCCGAGCAGCCAGGCTGCTGGTCCAGTGGGGTATGTGTTTACCTCCAGGCCCTCTGCCCCTCGATCCTCAGCCCGACTGAGGATTGGCCCCAGTCCAAGCCTTGCCCTGTGCTTAAGACCATTTTAAACACATCTGCAGGTGCTGTCATGTTCAGTAAAATATATCATTGGAAAAGCGATGTGAAATTTGTAGTGCCTTTTCATTTTTGCACATTTTCTCAATTATAGATACTACAAGTCTAATCATGATCATGTGGGGCTTTGTAATAAAATGGTTTCATAAAATGTTGAGAAAGTGTCTTTGTACTCAGAATGTTGGAAGCCTGTCCCTCTGGAGGGTCACTCTTTGGCAATCCCGGCAGGAGGCTGTGGAATTTGGCGTCCACACCTGCCACAGGAGCTCCCGCCTCCAGGTAGCCTGTCTATAGGCAGCTCTGATTGCTGGAAAGCGGGGCTGCGCTGCCAGTGACCCTGCCTTCCTGTCACTGCACCCCACAGTCCTCTTCTCTCTCCTGGAGCACCTGAGAACAAGGGTCTCTCTTCTCCCCACCACAGTCCTCCCCCTCCCACCCTTCCCCCGACTGCCATCTTCAAAGTCTCTCCCCCGCCACCTCGGCAGGGCTTTCAGCCCAGCCCAGCCCTTTCTGCAGGGCGGCACCACTGGTGCTGGCAGCTGCCCCAACTCTCACTCCCCTGTGAGTGTCCTGTCCTTATTTTGCAGCAGGAGGGAAAGGGTCCAAGGACAAAGCCAATAGGTGTCCTCACGAATCCAGAAACATCTCTCCCTTCCCACCACCTTAGAGAGGCGGTGCTTTCCCCTGCTGTTCCCACCCCTTTTCCTCCCCCCACCCACTGAAGGATGCAGCATGGTGCCATGGAAAGGCCTAGAACTGGGAGTCAGGGTACACTGGTGTGCATTCCTTTTGTACCACTCACTAGCTTTGCAACCCTGGCAACTTCCTTGACCTCTGACCTCAGTTTCTTCAGCCAAAAATGAGACTGCCAATTCCACCTCCCAGGGCTTTTATAAAAATTAGGTACATGGTACTTAGTAGGTGCTTTGCAAATATTAGATAAGCCTTGACCTCCTGGGCTCAAACAATCCTCCCACCTCAGCCCCCAGAGTAGCAGGGACTATAGGTGCACACCACCTCACACATCTAATTTTAAAGTTTGTTTTGTTCTGTTTATTTATTTTTTTAATTGTACTTTAGGTTCTGAGGGACATGTGCAGATCATGCAGGGTTGTTGCATAGGTACATACATGGCAAGGCGATTTGCTGCCTCCATCCCCCGTCACCTACATCTGGCATTTCTCTTCAAGTTGTCTCTCCCCAGCCTCCCCACATCCCCTGTCCCTCCCCTAGCCCCTCCAACAGACCCCAGTGTGTGATGCTCCCCTCCCTGTGTCCATGTGTTCTCATTGTTCAACACCCGCCTATGAGTGAGAACATGTAGTGTTTGATTTTCTGTTCTTGTGTCAGTTTGCTGAGAGTGATGGTTTCCAGATTCATCCATGTCCCTGCAAAGGACATGAACTCATTGTTTTTTGTGGCTGCATAGTATTCCATGGTGTATATGTGCCACATTTTCCTTGTCCAGTCTATCATTGATGGGCATTTGGGTTGGTTCCAGGTCTTTGCTATTGTAAACAGTGCCACAATGAACATACGTGTGCATGTGTCCTTATAATAGAACGATTTATACTCCTTTGGGTTTTTACCCAGTAATTGGATTGCTGGGTCAAATGGAATTTCTATTTCTAGATCCTTGAGGAATCACCACACTGTCTTCCACAATGACTGAACCAGTTTACACTCCCACCAACAGTGTAAAAGTGTTCCTATTTCTCCACATCCTCTCCAGCATCTGTTGTCTCCAGATTTGTTAATGATCACCATTCTAACTGGTGTGAGATGGTATCTCAATGTGGTTTTGGTTTGCATTTCTCTAATGACCAGTGATAATGAGCATTTTTTCATATGTTTGTTGGCCTCATATATGTCTTCTTTTGAAAAGTGTCTGTTCATATCCTTTGCCCACTTTTGAATGGGTTTGTTTGCTTTTTTCTTGTAAATCTGTTTTAGCTCTTTGTAGATTCTGGATA
>CAUYLG010053190.1:0-15192 GCA_963573385.1 Cacajao melanocephalus
GTAGAACAAGAATCCTGTTCTCTCTCCCTCTTTTCCTTCCTCTTTCTTTCTCTCGTACAGTCTTTTTTTTTTCTTTCTTTCACTCTCACTTTCTTTCCTCTCTTTTTCTTTCTTTCAAAAAATAAAAAAAAAATAAAAAAAATAAAAAAAGAACAAATAGCTTATACATGTGGGGCTTAAAACCTAGTTGACCGGTTGATAGGTGCAGCAAACCACCATGGCACACGTATACCTATATAAGAAACCTACACATTCTACACTTGTATTGTGAAACTTAAAAAAAAATTAATAAATATCTGCTTTATGTTATATGTAGACCTTGGATGGACATATCACTGTCCAGATTGCTGTAACACTGTACAATACACAGGGCATTTTGAAAACCAGTAAATCTAGTTTCTAATTAAAGTTATAAAGTTAAAAGGAAAAAAAAGTGTGATACATATATATCATGGAATACTATATATCCATAAAAACAATGATATTATATCCTTTGTAGCAACATGGATGGAGCTGGAGACCATTATTACTAAACAAACTTCAATTGTGATGGTTGCAAAATTCTGAACACATTAAAAACCACTGAGCTTTACACATTAAACAGGTGAATTTTATAGCATATGAAACATAGCTCAATAAAGCTATAAAAAAGAAAATTATTAGTATTATAATGCAATTTGTATCATTAGGCAATTCAAATAAAGGTTAATAGTGATTGAAAGCTATATTTATTCAACTAACTCAATTTACAGAAAGACATTTTAATCAGAACATTTAATAATTAAGTAGAAGCTTAAATATCATGATAGATATTAAAAACACAGGAAGTAGAAATGTAAAATAATCCTCTCATTACAAGTATTTGAGGTATAATTGAGCTTTACATATTTATACTTCAAAGGTCAAGAATGCTCAATTATAAACTGGACAGCTGTGAACAAATGTATATGTTCTCGGTAAATACTTATACAAGAAAAAAATGTATTTTTGCTAATAAATTTCAAGTCGTTTTGATTTAATTATCAAAATACTGATTAATTGCCAAATAACATAGTCATGGCAGAAGTCAGTGTAGAATAGTGAAGCTGCCAAAGCCAGTTCTATTATTTGTTTCACTGCCATACTTTAATGCTTGTTAGGCACTGACCACACTTAAATTCAGCACACTCCACCTTTATATTCTATTAAATGTATATAAAACTGAGTGCATCCAACATTTAACTATGTTTGCTGTAATTTTGAAACTTTTAAATAAATTTGTTTTTGATCCCATTGATAATGAATAACTGAATTTGAATGGACTATGATTTCTTCATAATCATTGTAGGAAAGGAGAAATCTAGCTACAAATCATGTTTAAATATAATTAAATTTTTATCAAGACTACATGTAACATATGAAGGCTGTCAAGTTTAGTGTTCATTTAAACATTTGTTTATATTTCTGACACCATTTTTAACGTTTTGTACATATTAATAAACCGTGGGCTGTAGATACAGTATTTATAGTGTCTATTGGATATACCCGCTCAATTATATATGGTACCTTGTACAAATCAATTAACTTCTCTCCGTTTCTGTTTTCGCATTTCTAAAATAAGATTGAGTAGCATTTTTACATACTGTTTTGAAGACTAATGCTACCATCCATTAAATACTTTTTTTAAAGTTTGACACACAGAATATTTATTAAACTTAAGTTAATAAATATCTTGTATATGTTCAATTACCAGGCATTGTCCTATGTATGCATTGGGGATATAAAGGAAAATAAGATATTGTTCCTTCCTTCAAGGAGACCATTGGACAATGCAAAAATGATTTTACTATAATATAGCACATGTATCAATATAAATATATACAACATTCCACATTGTCTCAGAATGAGTGATTAACTTTTATGTGGGAACAGGTAAAGCCAGTTATAAAGAGGTAACTGCCTTTTGAAACAGGCAGCAATATCTGAGAGGTCCACAATCACTGGATCCTGTATGAGCAAACCCTTTGCCTCTCCCTACTGCTTCTCTTAATGTTTATACTAATAGGATATATTGTAGTGGAATGAACATGGATATAGGGGCCTGATGAAACTCAATTCAAAATCCAGCTGTGCCACAGTTTCTCAAATGGCTACAAAGTTATCCATGGCACAACTGTGATACAGGATGTTGATAGTTGGGGAGGTTGTGTGGAGATGGGAACAGGGAGTAAATGAGATCTCTCTACTTTCCACCCAATTTTGCTGGGAACCTAAACTGCTCTAAGAAAGGAAGTTTATTAATTAAGAAAATGAGTTATTTGGGCCATAAACACCTACAAAAAAAGTAATGCAAAAAGAGGCCAATATGAGGAGACTTTTGCCCTAATTTGGCTTCTAATTAGAAAGCAAATGGTTTTTCATATTGTAATATTCAAATATTCAAATTTTTATCATTAAACATGTATTACTTACTATGTACTAGATAATATTATAAACACTGATGACTATAGAAACATGATAAATGGAACTTAATGCAGATAAACTTACAATTGAAGGGAAAAAGATACTATGCTTGGGCAGTTTCTACATCATCATGGAAAATGATGTGTACATCATAGGATTACTGCAAAGGTTAAGATATAATAAGCACAAAATATCAAGCGTACTCTGTCACAGGGTAGAGTTTCAATAAATGTTGACTCCTTTCCCCAATCACTGCAGAACTTAGGCCTCTGAAGGATCTAAGAAGCCATCAATTCAGATTTACTTTATGTTAAATTATCAGGAATAAAAATTAGTTATCAATATATTTAAAATAAAATTATCAATATATTTTTAATAAAAGCATATGTCCATACTATTCCAGGTTTTAGATTTAATATGAGATAATAATATCTATTATCTTCCTAGGGCTACTATAACAAAGTATCAAACTGGTGTCAAAACATAATTTTATTCTTATAGTTCTGGAGGACAAAAGTCTGAGAACAAAGTGTTAGTTGGGTTATGCTCTTTCTCAGGTTCCAGACAAGAATCCATTTCATGCCTCTTTCCTAGCTTCCAGTGATTGCTACTGTCTTCAGCTTGTAGCGTCATCAATCTAATTTCTGCCTCTGTCTTCCTGTGCCCTCTTCCCTGTGTCCGTGTCCAAATTTTCTTCTTATAAGAACATCAATCATTGGAATAGCACCCATTATAATCCAGTACGACCTCATCTTGACTTGATTACACTTGCCAAAATACTATTTCTAAATAAGGTCATCTTTACAGTATCTAGGGGGTTAGAATTTGAACGTGTTTACTGAGGAACAAAATACTACACATTTTACTGTGTTAGAATATATTGTAAATTTTTATTTGGAGCATCTTTTGGTTCTGATTAATAAACCTTACCAACAGACAGGATAGACCAACAGAGAAGATAGAAATATATAATATTAATGTTTCATGGGTGTAATTATAATTCATGTGTTATGGGTATAATAATATAATGCAAGTCTTATTCCTTACATTTAATTCCTTACATTTAAGCTAGAAATATTTCTGTCTATAACACTAATACCAAATGAAGGCATATGATTCATTGACTAATATAAATTTAAAAATTACTCATTCAACTATGCATTCCAACTCAGAAGTTTTATCAGTAAAAGAATCTATGGCAGATTAAAGGTAACCACACATATTTTAACACTCATTCCATTAGGAAGTGAATTTAAATTCTCTTTTCCTTGAATCTAGCAGGGTCTTAGTGAATTGCTTGTAACCAATAGAATGTTATGAATATGACAATACGATGATATATGAGATTAGGACAGAAAAAATCTTGCAGCTTCTTCCTTTTGTATTAGTCCACTTTCCTTCTGCCAATAAAAACAAACCTGAGACTGGAAATTTTACTAAACAAAGAAGTTTAATGGGACTGATAATTCCACATGGCTGGGGAAGCCTCATAATCATGGTGGAAGGCAAGCAGGAGCAAGTCAGGTCTTACATGGATGGCAGCAGGCAGACAGAGGTTGTGCAGGGAGACTCCTGCTTTTCAAAACCATCAGATGTTGTGAGACTTATTCAGTATCACTAGAGCAGCATGGGAAAGACCTGACCCCATGATTCAATTACCTCCCATGAGGTCCCTCCCAAAACACATGGGAATTCAAGATGAGATTTGGGTGAGGACACACCCAAACTATATCATTCTGCAAGTGGCCCCTCCCAAATCTCATATCCTCACATTTCAAAACCAATCATGCTTTCCTGGCAGTCTGCTAAAGTCTTAACTCATTTCAGCATTAATGCAAAAGTCCACAGTCCAAAGTCTCATCTGAGACAAGGCAAGTTCCTTCCACCTATCAGCCTGTAAAGTCAAAAGCAAGTTAGTTACTTCCTAGATACAATAGGGGTACAGAATTGGGTAAATACAGCTATTCAAAATGTGAGACACTGGCCAAAACATAGGTGTTACAGGCCCCCTGTAAGTTCACAATCTAGCAGGGCAGTCAAGTCTTAGAGCTCCAAAATGATCTCATTTGACTCCATGTCTCATGTCCAGGTCATGCGGATGTAACTGGTAGGCTACCACATCCTTGCAAAGCTCTGCCCTTGTGGCTTTGCAGGGTATAGCACCACTCCTGACTGCTTTCATGGGCTGGCAGTAAGTGTCTGCAGCTTTTCCACAGGCATAGTCCAAGCTGTTGATGGATCTACCATTCTGGGGTCTCGAGGATGGTGACCCTCTTCTTACAGCTCCAATAGGTGGTGTCCCAGTAGGGACTCTGAGTGGGGGTTTTGACCCCAGATTTCCCTTCCACACTGCCCTAGCATAGGTTCCTCATGAGGTCCCTACCCCCACAGCAAACTTCTGGCTGAGTATCCAGGCATTTCATACATATTCTGAAATCTAGGTAGAGGTTCCCAAACTTTGATTCTTGACTTTTGTGCACTTGCAGGCTCAACACCATGTGGAAGCTGCCAAAGGTTGGGGATTGCACCCTCTGAAGCCATGGCCTGAGCTCTATGTTGGCCTCTTTCAGCCATGGCTGGAGCAGCTGGGACATAGAGCACCAAGTCCCTAGACTGCAAACAGCATGGGAACCCTGGACCCAACCCACCAAACCACATTTTCCTCCTAGGCCTCTGAGCCTGTGATGGGAGGGGTTGCCATGAAGACCACTGACATGCTTTAGAGACACTTTCCCCATGACCTTGGGGACTGACATTTGACTCCTCATTACTTATGCAAACTTCTGCAGCTGGCTTAGATTTCTCCTCAGAGAAATGGGGTTTCCTTTTCTATCACATTGTCAAGCTGCAAATTTTCTGAAGTTTTGAGCTCTGTTTCCTTTTCAAAACTGAATGCTTTTAACAGCATCCAAGTCACATCTTGAATGCTTTGCTGCTTAGAAATTTCTTCGGCCAGATACCCTAAATCATCTCACCAAGTTCAAAGTTCCACAAATCTCTAGAATGCCACCAGTCTCTTTGCTAAAACATAACAACAGTCACCTTTGCTCCAAGTCCAACAAGTTCCTCATCTCCATCTGTGACCACCTCAGCCTGGACTTTAATGTTCATATCGACTATCAGCATTTTTGTCAAAGCCATTCAACAAATTTCTAGAAATTTCCAAGCTTTTCCACATTTTTCTGTCTGCTTCTGAGCCCTATACCTGTTTCAACCTCTAACTGTTACCCAGTTCCAACCTCTGACTGTTACCCAGTTCCAAAGTTGCTTCCACATTTTTGGGTATCTTTTCAGCAATGCCTTATTCTACTGGTATTACTGTATAATTTACTGTATTAGTCTGTTTTCACACTGCTGATAAAGACATACCCAAGACTGGGCAATTTACAAAAACAGGAGGTTTAATTGGACTTAAAGTTCCACTTGGCTGGGGAAGCCTCACAATCATGGTGGAAGGCAAGGAGGAGCCAGTCACATTTACATGGATGGCAGCAGGCAGAGAGCGCTGGTGCAGGGAGGCCCCATTTTCCAAAACCATCAGATCTTGTGAGACTTATTCAGTATCATGAGAACAGCATGAGAAAGTCCTGCCCTCATGATTCAGTTACCTCCCACCATTTCCTCCCACAACACGTGAGAATTCCAGATGAGATTTGGGTAGGGACACAGCCAAACCATATCACCTTGGTTTCTTAGAATGCTCACTCTAGCAGAAAACAGCCTCACATATGAAATTAAACCAACTTTCAGGGGAGTACATATGAAGAAACCCTAATAACACATGCAGAAAGAGAGGGACCCAACCAAGTCCATCTTTCCAATTGGGCCTGCCAACACCACGCATGTGAGTGAACCCAGTGTGAGCCCTCCAGTCCTTACCAGTTGCATGTAACATAACACCAGTGGCTCTAGTCTTTGTCATGAAGATCAGAATTGCTCAGAAAGAACTCCACATAAATGTATGACCCATAACGTTATAAGACAATACAATGTTATCTTAAGCCAGTATGTTTAGAGATAGCTGTTACACAGCAACTATAATGGGGACACAAGCATCCTATACAAATTCTGTGAATCTAGCCATCATGTGGTCAAGGAAAAACTGGGAATCTTTGAGAAAGTAACTATACCCAGTGGAATTCTATAATAATCCAGCATCTGAGATCTCAGGGAGTTGGAAAAGCAGGTGGTTATGCATTTCTCAGTGAGACTCTTAAAGAATGATAGAACAGCTGAACCAAGATTGATATTTTAGTTGAGAGGACTGCAATATACACAGCGCTGAGACTCTCAGAGTGAGAGACAAGTTGAGCAGTCTGCCTCATAACTTCCATGTGAAATGGGAACACAGTGACTTCCGCCCTTGAGTAAATCTCACCTGGCTACATATTCATGAACCCCTGCCCTCAACAATAAATTGGAAGTCAAGAGCATATAATCAAATCCGTGCTTACTGCCAAAGCAACTGAAATTTTTATGTATGCTGAAGAAATATCTTCCAAGTTTTTGTCTAGAATCTCATTTAAAATAAAACAGAATTACCAAATACCAAAGGCAGTTAAAAATTAAAAAGATACTAAACTGCAATTCAGATAAAAATAGAACACAAAATAACTTCAAATAAAAAAATAGTTGGTATCATGAGCAAAGTTTTGAAGGAATATTATATTAACAAATGAGGGATGTTATTTTTTAAATTACATTTCTAAAAACATTACTAAAATTTAAAGTTCACTAAGTTAGATGAATAACAGAAGGAATTTTGTAGAAAAAGTAACTACCGTACTAGAAAAATATGCTAAGATTATGCTAGAATATTCTACCAAAAAAAAAGGAGACAAAGATTAAAAGTAAAAATACATCAAATATGTCTATTTAAATGGGACATATATCAAATAGCAGTTCCAGAAGGTGCAGATATAGAGCATCAAATAACTATGATAATGAGAAGGAAGAAGAATTGTATTTATCGAATTTTGCCAATTAAATGAAACACATAAACAACTGGAAACAAAATAATCTGCATTCACACAGTTGACTGTTTTATCAACATGACTTTAATTTTAAAAAAATCATTGCTCAGAAGGCTAGAACTTGCAAACATCCTTAATTATTTGATTCAGGAACTTCCTGAAAATACATTTAAGACAGCATTAGAAGATGCATCTCATAGTAAGGAACATCAAATGACTGTTTTTTTCTGCAAAACTGACTTTGAAACCCTAATCTCAAAAACAAAGTCTTGCTTTGTCTACTAATCCCAAATTGCTATGTGAACTGCACCCATTTCAAATCAAACCCCCACACTGAAACACCTGCCTTAAACTAGAGCTACAAGATCTCATGTATACCCTGTCTCTGCCTCTCTTCCCTAAGAACCCCATCTAAAAGTGGGTGAAGGATATGAACAGGCACTTTTCAAAAGAAGACATTTATGTGGCCAACAAACATATGAAAAAATGCTCATCATCACTGGTCATTAGAGAAATGCAAATCAAAGCCACATTGGGATACCCTCTCACACCAGTTAGAATGGTGATCATTAAAAAATCTGGAGACAAAAGATGCTGGAGAGGATGTGGAGAAATAGGAATGCTTTTACACTGTTGGTGGGAGTGTAAATTAGTGCAATCATTGTGAAAGACAGTGTGGCAATTCCTTAAGGATCTAGAAATAGAAATACCATTTGACCCAACAATCCCATTACTGAGTATATAACCAAAGGATTATAAATCATTCTATTATAAAGACACATGCACGTGTATGTTCATTGTGGGACTGTTTACAACAGCAAAGACTTGGAGCCATCCCAAATGCCTATCAAGGATAGACTGGATAAAGAAAATGTGGCACATGAACACCATGGAATACTATGCAGGCATTAAAAAGGATGAGTTCATGCCCTTTGCAAGGACATGGATGAATCTGGAAACCATCATTCTCAGTAAACTGACAGAAGAACAGAAAACCAAACACTGCACGGTCTCACTCCTAAGTGGGTGTTGAATAATGAGAACATATGGACACAGGGAGGGGAACATCACACACTGGGGTCTGTTGGGAGGGTGAGGGGCTAGGGGAGCGATAGCACAGGGTGGGGAGGTTGGGGAGGGATAACATTAGGAGAAATACCTAATGTGGGTGATGGGGCGATGGAGGCAGCAAACCACCATGGCATGTGTATACCTATGTAACTATCCTGCAAGATGTGCACATGAACCTCAGAACTTAAAGTATGATTTAAAAAAAGATGCTATCAGTGTAGTAAACTTTCTAACACAATAAGCAATAAATTTTATTAGCAAGTCACATGCTAGTATTTCTGACAAGCAAGTATACAATGCATTGAGATATCTTACAGTTGTCTTTCTCTTTGCTGTTCTACACTTAAAAAGAATTTTGAAAAACTTTATAACCCTGGCACATTTTTATTTGATATATAAAAGTTTCCTCATAAATATAAATAGTTGCAAATGATGCAATTGAAACTATAGCACACATATTGGCAGTATAAATGTAAAATCATGCTCCAAATATATTCAATATAGAAATGAATCCAACAAATACAAATAATTTAAAACCATAAACATATTTTAAATAAAAAATTTTATAATATTTGGAAATTTAAGTTTTCTTTCAATTTCTGGCTTTAAAAAGCACTATCAAGAACCAGGCAAGATGGCCAAAGAGATGCAGCAGGAGACACCTCTTCCATTAAGTCGAACCAAAATATAGAGTAAACCATTACACTTTGAACAGATCTTTTGAGAGAAAACATTGAAAGTTGATAGAGAGGTGACACAGACACCACAGTTGAAGAGGGAGGAAGCTGCGCAGTCTACTCTGAGTCCCTGGGCACCTGGACTGGCCCCAGTCCTGCACTGGAGCTAAGGAAGAGGTTAGTGAAGGAACCCCAGGGAACTACACTTTTACCATAGACCTCTGAGATCCTAGCTATAGGAGCTTCCATGACCCACATAGATCTTTGAACTGGCAGAAGAAGCCACCCAGAAATCAGGCAGAAGCACAGCTCACATCCATGAGAACCCTGGAAAGTTCCACCATGCGATACAGCTGTAGCAAAATACAGCCGCCGGAGCCTGTTCCCCAAAGTGCTCTACCATGCACTCAGTGGCTGCAGTTTGCCAGGCCAGGAGAGGGCAGGGCTGCCATTGTCATAGAACTGGGGCACACTTGAGCCATGCAGCCCCTTGCCTGCTGGCACCTCTCACGATTGCCTGCCCAGTTGCTCCTGCAGAAGGGTCCACAGTACAGCCTCCGATGCTGACAGCCTGAGTGTTTTGCTGGCAGCCTAGGAGAAGTTCAGCATCCCCCAGCACAGCTGGTGGTGGACTTCCAGGGGCCAGAGGACAAATATTTAGACCCAGATGCAACTCCTTAGGATTTGAACATGCCACTCAGGGGTAAGGAGCTGAGATCTGTGGTCTGACCTCAAGCAAGTGAGGAGTATAGCCACTCTCAGAACACAGAGAGGAGGGTGGCATGGGTCTGTGTGCCAGCATGGAAGCTGCCCGCCCCCGCACCTTCACAAGACCAGTTTAGGAAGAGTATGGCCTCACAGCCAATCACAGCTTCTTCCTCCAGGAGCCGCATAGCCTAGAATTTCTGGAACATTTCAGCAACTTGGGTGCAGAAGGCTTGAGACAGGCCATGTCAGTGGAAGTTGCTCCTCGGGGGATGCCCAAGAGAGACCCATTGAGTCAGGAGACCATGAGCTGGGCAGGACCCACAGCTATCTGCTGGGCCAAAAACCTCAGGCCACAGAAGTCATTCTATTTGCACACACAGAGTACTACTGCCCTGGGGTGATTCTCTGCACTTGACCCACTGCATCACCATACCACTTTCAGACATACCCTACAACCTGCTCCAATTCTGACAAGCACAAAGGACCCACAGGTCACCTGGGAGTTCTTCATTGCCTGGTTGCCTGGTGACCTAACCTCAGTTCTGACCACCCCAAAGAGAAGAGAAGTACAGCTGGGAAAAGCTCCACTTAGGCCAAAGGAAACATGGACACAGCACTAGTAGTTGAAGAGGATACCACCAAGGCCCTGGAACATACTTGGAAGGGTAGTCAAATCTCACCCGTCCCCTCCCCTCCCAGAGCACTGCTGCACACTAACTGAAATGCAAAAGGGGAGCACAAGAAGTCCTAGAAGGAGCAATCAGACATGAGAAAGAAAGAAAAGGCATCCGAATAGGAAAAGAATAAGTCAAATCACTCTTCACTGACAATAGGATTCTGTAACTAGAAAATCCTAAAGATTCTGCCAAAAGCTCCTAGATCCGATAAAAATCACTTTAGTAAAGTTTCAAAGTAAAGATTTTTTGAAACTTTAGTAACGTTTCAAAAAACTCAATATAAAAATCAGTAGCCTTCCTATACACCAATAATGTTCAAGCTGAGAGTCAAATCAAGAACACAATCCCACTTATAATAGTTGAAAGTGAATAAAAATAGCTAGGAATGTATCCAACCAAGAAGATGGAAAATGTCTACAAAGAGAAGTAAAAAACATGACAAAGAAATCAAAGATGATACAAATGAATGGGAAAACATTCCACACCCATGGATTGAAAGACTATTAAAATGGCCATACTACTCAAAGCAATCTATAGATTCAATGCAATATGTATTAAACTATCAACATCATTTCTCACAGAATTAGAAACAATTCTAAAATTCATATGAAACCCAAAACCATCCCAAACAGCCACACACACACACACACACACACAAAGAACCCTAAGCAAAAAGAATAAAGCTGGAAGCATCACATTACCTGACTTCAAACTATATAAGGCTACAATAATCCAATCAACATGGTACAGGTACAAAAACCAGACACGTAGACTGATGGAACAGAATAGACAACACAAAAATAAAACCACACACCTGCAACCATCTCGTCTTCAAAAAAATCACCAAAAATAAGCAATGGGGAAAGGACTCCCTATCTGGCTAGTCACGTGCAGAAGAATGAAACTGGATGCCTATCTATTACCATATACAAAAATAAACTCAAGATGGATGAAAGACGTAAATGTAAGACCTCAAACTATAAAAATCCTAGAAGAAAACCTAGGAAATAACCTTCTTCCCATCAGCCTTGAGAAAGAATTTATGACAAAGGCCTCAAAAGCAATTGCAACAAAAATAAAAATTCACAAGTGGAACCTAGTGAAACTGAAGAGTTTTTGCACAGCAAAAGAATCCATCAACAGAGTACACACAACCCACAGAATAGGAGAAAATATTCACAAACTATGCAGTCGATGAAGATCAAATATTCAGAATCTTTAAGGAAATTAATCCCACAAGCAAAAAAACAACTCCATTAAAAAGTAGGCAAAGGACATGAAGAGACACTTCAAAACATACAAGCAGCCAACAAACATGAAAAATTATTTTAGCTGAACATCACTGATCAGAGAAATACAAATCAAAACTACAATGAGATACCATATCATACAAGTCAGAATGGATATTATTAAAAAGTCAGAAAACAATAGATGCTAGAAAGGCTGTGGAGAATAGGGAGCACTTATGCATTGGTGGTAGGTATGTAAATTAGTTCAACCATTGTCAAAAGAATTTTGGAGGCATCTCAAAGAACTAAAAGCAGAGCTATCATTCAACCCAGCAATCTCCTTACTAGGTATATGGCCAGAGAAAAATAAGTTGTCCTACCAAAAAGACACATGCACTCATATGTTCATTACAGGACTATTCATAATAGCAAAGACACAGAGTCAATCTAGGTGCTCATCAATGGTGGATTGGATAAATCAAGCATGGTGACTATACACCATGAAATACTGCACAGCCACACACATAATTTTTTTTTTTTTTTTTTTCTTGAGACAGAGTCTTGCTCTGTCCCCAGGCTAGAGTGCAGTGTGGCGTGATCTCGGCTCACTACAATGTCTGCCTCCCGTGTTCAAGCAATTCTCCTGCCTCAGCCTCCCAAGTAGCTGGGATTACCGGCACACACCACCACGCCCAGCTAATTTGTGTATTTTCAGCAGACAGGGTTTCACCATGTTGGCCAGGATGGTCTCAATCTCTTGACCTCGTGATCCACCTGCCTCAGGCTCCCAAAGTGCTGGGATTACAGGCATGAGCCACCGCGCCTGTAAGTGGGAGTTACCTCGAACAAGTTCCATCTTGCCTGTCAACATGTAAGGCAAGACATTGCCGTTGCCCTCTGCCATGATTGTGAGGCCTCCCCAGCCATGAAGAACTGCATCAATTAAATCACTTTTCTTTATAAATTGCCCAGTCTCAGATATGTCTTTATTAGAACAGACTATTATGAGACTGATACAATAAACAGCAGGGACCCCAAAAGGAGAGCAGTAGGAAAGGAGGGGAATAGGCTGAAAAAACTTCCTGTTGGCTCCATGTTCACTATCTGGGTTGTGTGATTAATAGAAGCCCAAACCTCAGCATCACAGAATGTATCCATGGAAGAAACCTGCACAAATTCTCTCTGAATCTAAATAAAAATTGAAACAAAGGTAAAATTAAATTTACTTCTATCTTTTTTCCACTTCCCCAATGAAATTTTACACAAATATACTACTTTCCTTCTACCATAATGTGTTACTATTATTTTACAATTGATCAGAATATAACAAATTTTCAAAATTGTATTGGAAATTAGCCTCCCAAGGTAGTATGAGGGACGTTTTACTAGTTAGGCTTTATCTTTGGATAAAGGCGGATTCGTCCTGGAATTATATGGTTGTCAGCATCAGTCTTATTCTTGATTTAATATATGTAAAGAATGAGAAATCATGTTCATATAAACAAGTAGGTGGAAAGGAGATTTATTTTGTTACACAGATGCCTTTCAATTTTTTAACACATTTTGATATATGTGCCAAAATCCACATAGTGATCTGAAATCAAAAATTACTCTTTAAGGATCCATCCTCTTCAATTAAGTCCACTTTCAATTTTGTTAAAAGCAAAGAATTGGAAATAACCATATTAACCAAAGAATTGTGACTCAGTGTTCAGAGTCATTCACTTCTCTATTCCTTAAAAGGAAAGCAAAATAATTACTTAGCAAGTAATTATTACCTCTACCTATTAGTTTTCACTTAGTGGTACTTTATTTAACCCAAATACCTGAAACAGTTGGAAAAAACTCAAACCATTGTTAATTACAAACTTGCAAGTATTTATGATAAAATAACATTTGTAAAATAAATACATTTTAATTAAAACTTTCCCCTACAGATTTCACTCATGTTTAATATTTACTATATAAGCTAGTTGGCAAAACCAGTCCATGTTGTCAAATCAATCAGTAAAATCTTAATTTATGTTTAAAAAAAAAATCTAACTTTATTTTTCAATCTAACTTAATAAATTTAATTTTAAAATGCTGAGATAAGAAGCAGTTAGCTAGATAAGATTACTAAAAGCCATTTCATTAAAAGTAAAATGTTATAATCGAATTCATTTATCCATTTTATAATTTAAAAGGTATAAATATGCTGTTTATTATTTTATAACACCTCAGTGCAATGAGTGACTAATATTAAAAGTTATTTATGAAGTAAGGAATTTCTTTGGACCATATGTGTATTTTTTTTTTGCAAATTCACATATTCTCCAAAACCCTGAAGTTCAGCTTTTGGAAAGGATAAAATAAGAAACCCAAACAAGGGTTAACAAAAACTATCAATACATATAATTAATCATACATTATTGTACTTTCCCATTTTTAATCAGAGTATAATTTGCTAGAATAGAGTACAGCTATAATTTTATTAAAAGAAAGCATAAAACATTAAACATTTTATAGAAGACAATAAAATGAACTTTCTTATTAGAACAGAGATTCTATGATAACAATTTAATAAAAATCAGTTTGTACTTATAAAAGTAATCCATATTAAGTCTGGAAGAAATAACATGCAAGTTTTATCTTTGTGATTTATCCAATGTTGTGTAGCTTGACAATGTTATATAGCCCCAGAAAACATTTTAGTTAAAAAGAATAAGCATCACTAATCTATTCTACTTTGGCATTTTGTAGCTGCTTTTATTTCCAGCTAATCACACATCCCAGAGGTGAGGGATTAGAATAGCTGAGAATAATTGCTTTTATTTACCTACTTGAAAATGCTGCTTTTAACAGTCAGTAATTTTTGGTCTTAAGGAATTCTTCCTTCCAGGAAAAGAAATATTTGTAATGGTGGGGGTGGAAATGAGTGTGTTAGGAGGCAAAATTATTGAAAAAAAAATGTGTTATTATATCCCAGGCCCTACGCTGCCATATATCTGAATTCAGAATATCTCAAAAGATGAAAACATCCAAATTATAAAATCATGCTTCACTTTTTATTGTACTTTAGGTTCTAGGGTACATGTGCAGATCATGCAGGATATTTGTATAGTTACATACGTGTCATGGTGGTTTGCTGCCTCCATCGCCCAGTCACCCATATCTGGCATTTCTCCCCATGTTATTCCTCCCCAACCTCCCCACTCACTGCTGTCCCTCCCCTAGCCCTCCCCACAACAGACCCCAGTGTGTGATGCCCCCTCACTGTGTCCATGTGTTCTCATTGTTCAACACCCGCCTATGAGTGAGAACATGCAGTGTTTGGTTTTCTGTTCTTGTGTCAGTTTGCTGAGAATGATGGTTTCCAGATTCATCCATGTCCCTACGAAGAACATGAACTCATCCTTTTTTATGGCTGCATAGT
>CAUYLG010053192.1:0-33482 GCA_963573385.1 Cacajao melanocephalus
AAAACAACAACACCACCAATCATTTTATTTAAACAAATTAAACCCTGGTTTTTTTTTTTTTTTTTTTTTTTTTTTTTTTTTTTTTTGAGAGGGGGAGTGCAAAATTCATTCTCTCTTCCAGTCTACTGCCTTTGGAGAAAAAAGAAAAATCAGCTCTCTTGATATATAATTTACATACTGTAAAATTCACCCACCTAAAGTGTACAATTTCATGGTTCTAGCATACTCCATATTGTGCACCAGTATCTAATTTCATAAAATTTCTTTATTTGTATTTTTTGTCGAGATGGGAGTCTTGCTATGTTGTCCAGGCTGGTCTGAAACTCCTGGCCTCAAGTGATCCTCCCGCCTTGGCCTCCCAAAGTGCTGGTATTACAGGTGTGAGCCACTGTGCCTGGTCTAATTTCATAAAATTTGTCACCCCCAAAAGAAATGGCATACTCGGTAGCGATCACTTCCCATTTCCCTACCCGTTTCGCTAGAAACCATCTATCTGCTTTCTGTCTTTATGGATTAGCCTATTCTGGACATAACAGAAATGGAATTATAAATGGAATTATATGATAGGTGAACTTCTATGACTGTCTTCCTTGACTTAGTGTAATGTTTTCAAGGTTCATCTGTGTACCAATACATTCTTTTTATGGCTGAGCAGTATTCCATTATATGGATAGACCACATTTTGTTTATCCATTTATTGGTTGATAGAAATTTGGGTTGTTTCCACATTTTGGCTTTTAGGAATAATGCTACTATAACCATTCATGTACAAGTTTTTATGTGGACAAATGCTTTCATTACCTATGAGTGGAATTACTGGGTCATATGGCAACTATGTTTAACCTATTGAGGAACTGCCAGATTGTTTTCCAAAGCAGTTGCACACATGAGCAATGTCTGAGGCTTCCAATTTCTCCACATTTCACCAACACTTACTATATTCCTTTTTAAAAAGATTATAGCCATCCTAGTGAGTGGGAAGTGGTGTGTTGTGGTTTTAGATTTGCATTTCCCCAACGACTAATGATGTTGAGCATATTTCCATGTGCATATTGGCCATTTGAATATCTTCTGTGGAGATAGTCTATTCAGATCCTTAGTTCAGTTTAAAATTGTATTATATGTCCTTTTTATTATGGAGTTGTAAGCGTTCCTTATACATTCTTTCTATATACAAGTTCCTTAGAAGATACATGATTTGCAAAAATTGTATCCCACATATGGGTTGTTTTTTTACTTTCTTCATGGTGTCCTTTGAAGCACAAAAGTTTTTAATTTTGATGAAGCCCAATTTATTTTTTCTCGTGCTGCTTATACTTTTGGTACCATATCTAAGAAACCATTGCTTAACCCAAAGTCATGAAGATTTGTTCCTGTGTTTTCTTTTAGGAGTTTTATACTTTTAGCTCTTACATTTAGGTCTGTGGTCAGTTTTGAGTTAACGTTTGTATGCGGTGTGAATTAAGGATCCAACTTCATTCTTTTGCGTGTTGGCTATCTAGCTGTCCCAGCGCCATTTTTGGAAAGATTATCTTTCCCTCATTCAATCTTCTTGCCACCTTTGTTGAAGATCAGTTGACCGTAAATGTGAGAGAATTCATTTCTGTGCTCTGTATGCCGTTCCATTGATCTGCATGTCTGTCCTTATGCCAGCACCACTGGCATTGATTACTGTGGCTTTGTAGTAACTTTTGAAAATGGGAAGTGTGAGGCCTCCTACTTTTTTCTTTTCCGGATCCTTTTAATTATTGTTGGTGATTCTTTTATAAATAAATGTCTAAAAGTTGAAATGGTCCTAATCAAATGTTGCTGTATTTAGATAGCTCGTGGGAAGTCAGCAGCAGAATGGGAGAAAATGCTGATGGCCTTGCCAGTTCATTTGACTCTGTCATTGTGCTCGATCCATTGTTTAGTATCTACCTGCCTCCCCACATTTGGGTGTTTTTGTTCAGATGAGGAGTGCTAGTGGGTACAGTGTTTCTGAATAGTGTACTCCAAAATTAGGGAAGAAGAGATAATGACATGTTGACTTCTCTTTACAAGGCTTCTCCAGCCTGCCACCACAGCACATTTTCCTCCAGATAGCCGTGATTTTCCAGCACGAGGAATCTTACTGTAAAATTTACTCTCATTTCTCAACATTAAGAGTCACAACTGGGCCTGTGATCCTAGCACTCTGGGAAGTCAAGGCAGGCGGATCACTTGAGGTCAGGAGTTCGAGACCAGCCTGGGCAACGTGGTGAAACGCCATCTCCACCAAAAAATACAGAAATTAGCCAGGTGTGGTGGCATGCGCCTGTAGTCTTCAGCTACTCAGGAGGCTGAGGCAGGAGAATCGCTTGAACCCGGGAGGCAGACATTGCAGTGAGCTGAGATCGTGCCACTGCACTCCAGCCTGGGCAACAGAGTGAAACTCCATCTCAAAAAAAAAAAAAGTGTCACAATAGCCCCCTAACATTTTTTTCTTTTAGAGGCAGGGTCTTGCTCTGTTGCCCAGGCTGGAGTGCAGTGGTACAATCACAGCTCACTACAGCCTTAAACTCCTGGGCTCAAGCTATCCTGCCACCTCAGCCTCCTGAGGAGCTGGGACGATACTTGGCTAATCTTTAAATTTATTTTTTTTGTAGAGACAAAGTCTCACTGTGTTGCCCGGCCTGGTCTCAAACTCCGGCCTCAGGCAATCTTCCCACTGTGGCCTCCCAAAGTGCTGGCATTATAGGCTTGAGCTACTGTGCCCAGCCTACAAAAGCAAACTTTACACCAGAATTTAAAATTATATTTGTTATGGCGGGCCCTATCATCCTGTGGTCATTAGAAAGTTCTCACTCTGCCTTTCCGTAGACACAGCTGTCAGATGCTACCTGACCTCAGCAATATGTTTTTCCAGGACAGCAACCAGTGTGTTTTCATTTCATCCCTACATGAGGCCATGAGTGGCAAGACGGTGGGGCTGAGGCTTAGTAAATATTCATGAATTTTTCAGCATCTGAATTCACTTCATTATTCAAATCCTTTTCTCTGTGTAACACTAATTCTTGATAATATGAAGATAAGTTTATTTCAAATGTTTCTTTTTTTGTTTTTCAGGATATATATACAAAGACTGTATCTTTATGGTCGTATATCAATAGCCAGCTAGATGAATTTTCCAATCCCTTCTTTGTAAATTATGAAAACCACGTGTTATATCCTGTTGCTAGTCTGAGTCATCTGGAATTGTGGGTAAACTATTACGTACGATGGAATCCACGGATGAGACCTCAGGTATCTTTTTGTTTTTCCTCTTCATGAATGAGAGAGTGTGCCTTTTTTTCCAAGTCAAGATGGTGGTATGAAAATGTGTTAATGGTAGATATCAACATACCATACTGACCGTCTTCTGCGCTCGCCTGTCAGGGTTCAGTCCTTTGCATTTATGTTCCAGGAGGTTCCTCCCGTACACCAACTCAGATGCTGTTTGCTGGGTTAAAGTTAAAAAATCTTAGCACTTCTGTCCCGTACTGATGAGGTACATAAAGTGTCATGTGTTCCTGTGCTTGGTCCTTCGTCTTATAAACTACTGTACCTGGAGGTATGGGGGGTGGGGCAGCCCTTCTCCCTGTTTGCACATAGAGGTGGTAGAAAGGCATGTGGAAAGTGCGTCAGGGTTACGGTGTATAGACTCTGATGGTCCAACAGTGGAGGCAGGTGCCGAGTCACAGAACAGGTGTCCCCCTGAGGAAAGGGGAGAGTTTGCCCCTCCCCGCCACACTTTTTCACTGTAACGTGTTCTGAGATGGAACAAAATGAGAGAATGGCACACTACAGGGGCCCCTCCACCAAGCCTGTGTCCTCCCTTTGCGTTCAGTGGCTGAGCTCTGGCTGCGGGTTCCTGAAGAGCTCCCCCATCCTCCACTGTGCTGTGGGTTTTGATTCAGTTCTGCCCGAGCCCCCAGTCTCCACATGGGTGGCCAGGGCATGGTCGGTTCTAGGTGGTGAAGAAGACGGGTGGAGGCAGCCCTTACCTCCATGGACAGATAACTGCCTACTGAGATTTTTCTTTTTCTTTCTTTTTTCTTGAGATGAAGTCTTGCTCTGTTGCCCAGGCTGGAGCATAGTGGCACAAGCTTGGCTCACTGCAATCCCCACCTCCCAGGTTCAAGCGATTCTCCTGCCTTGGCCTCGAAAGTAGCTGGGATTCCACCATGCCTAGCTCATTTTTGTACTTTTAGTAGAGACAGGGTTTCGGCATGTTTGCCAGGCTGGTCTTGAACTCCTGGCCTCAATTGATCTGCCCGCCTTGGCCTCCCAAAGTGCTGGGACTACAGGTGCACACCACCATACCAGGCTCGAGATTTTTCTTTTGAGTTAAATACTCTCAGAGTTGAACTGCAGTCCCCCAGGAGCGTGTAGCCAGGCCATTGTTTAACAGTGTTGCTTCTGTCAGGCAGGATGCAGAAATCTGCCTTTCCTCGCCATCTTTTTACTCCCCCTGCCTCTCACCTAGGGATTCATGATCTCCATATTATCTCCATGCTCCACTAGCCATGGGCAGTCTGAACTGCTCATGTTCCTTTTAGCTGCTTGGCTCTGGAACCTCAAGGATATGTCACTGTAGTACTGTGCCCTCCCCACTGAAAAGCTCCCTCACTGGTAGCCTAGCTCCAGCTCCACCTGCTGGGTGCTCCCTGCTGTCCCACCTACTGTTTGGCCACTCCTTACTGGATCTTTTGCCCTCGACCACAGACCAGGCTGGTCATCACTCACCTTTTCTTTCCCAGATGGCTTTCTGTTTTGTTCTGCGTAGCTTCAGCTGCAAATGCTTTTCTCTCCTGGACGCTCCGAGTTGGCCCTGCCACCCTTAGGACCTCAGGAGTGTTTTCCACAACACTGTAGTCAGCACTCACTCAGCCTAGTACTTGTAAACCGAGCCTGGGGAGGTGGGACGGAGCCTGGCTGTGAGGGAGCTCCTCATCCCAGAGGCCCTTAGCCACTCCCCACCTTGTAAACACCCTGCCCCTGCTTGAATCAGATCCCCAGGTGAATGAGCCCCACTTTGTGTTTTCCCATGTATGAAAACAACTAGTATTTGATCACCTCTTTCAGCCCTTCCCAGAGTCTTCCTTGGATGGGAGAGACTTGCATCTGTGTCCCCCTCCCACTAGCCCAGGAGCCGCTGGGACTCATGCTGCCCTGGAGCCTTTCCCGTGAGCACCCTCTTCCCTGTTCACCTGGTGCTCTGGTGGTCCTATGTTTATTGCCCAAACTAGCGCACTTTGAGAAAGAGAGCAGGCCGTGCTGCTAATAAGCAGCCTGTAGAATTCCCCAAGGCACTCAGTACTGCACCAGTCTGTTTGCCTGCCTGCTACCCCTACAGACCACAGGCTTTGAAACCACAGAGCCCTCAGCACCTAGTGTGGTGTTTGGTAACTAACAGAGGCTCGACACATGTGACTGAGTGAACATGTGAGTGGATGAAGAGGCGGGCCTTCTGCTGCAGGCCACTTCCTCCTGCATATCTGCTCCCTCCAGCCCTTGAACCTGCGTTTCTTCCCACTGCCTCCCATGGCTCTTGCCCCACAGCCTACAGAGGACTCGCCTGCCCACCCTAAACCTGTCCTATCCCCACCGGCCCCTCCACACCCGGTCCTCTGGAATATTGGTACAGCCTTCTGCCTGTGCTCCCTGCCTCAGTCTCCCTCGAGTCCATGCTCCAGCTTCCTGTGGAGAGGCCTTTTGCCCCTGCCTAACAGCCCAGGCATCACCTTCTGTGGCTGCCCAATGGCACCAGCTCCCCACGCCCTCCACCACTTGGCCACCATTTGGGCTCCTGGCATCATCTTAGCTTCCTTCTTCCTATTTTTTAAAAAATTTACATTTCTGGCTGGGCGCAGTGGGTCACACCTGTAATCCTAGCACTTTGGGAGGCCGAGGCAGCTGGATCACAAGGTCAGGAGTTTGAGACCAGCCTGACCAACATGGTGAAACCCCATCTCTACTAAAAATTAAAAAATTAGCCAGGTGTGGTGGTGTATGCCTGTAGTCCCAGCTACTCAGGAGGCTGAGGCAGGAGAATCGCTTAAACCTGGGAGGCGGACGTTCCAGTAAGCCGACATCGCGCCACTGTACTCCAGCCTGGGCGACAGAGCAAGTATCCATCTCAAAAAAAAAAAAAATTTTACATTTCCCTCTCCCTTTAGACTTTGTGATCTGCAAGACTAGTCCCTTCTTGTTATGAATTAATCTAAGTTATTAATCTAATAACTGCTTGTCATTAGATTGAATCCTTCCCCCAAATGAGAATTGAGTTTAAAGGCAAGCTGTCTTTGAAATGGCCCGTGTGCCCAGAAACCATCAGTGAGCGCAAGAGGTTGCTTGCACTCTTCTGTCCTGGTTTTAGCTGAAGAAGTCCATGTGCAGGGTGACCTGCTGTCCTTCCCCTGGAGTCCAGGTCCAGCCCTGCTCTCCTTTCTGACCTCAGGGGCATTATTTTAGATGCTAAACACAGAGGCCCATCAAGCTCTTCTTTCCAGTCAGTGGTCAACTTTACTTGGGAACCAAAGTCCGCATCCCCCTTCCAGCACCTTCCTCTTCACCGATGTGTATTTCTGTCCTACTTAGGCATTTTGCTGAGTTATTCTGTCCTGGGTGGCTTCTGTTTCATCTGTTTTAGCAACAGGGAAAATGGGCTACAGAATGTCAGAAGTCACTATGTTATTTAAATCACATGGAGTTACCAGGTAGTATTCTTGGTGACTCAAAGGACCAGGTGGTTGGTGGAATGTCATTAACATTAGCAGAAAATTCAGCAGAACTCTGCCTGATGTGAAGTGCCTTAGGCTTAACGGGGCCCCTCCATGACTGCAGGAGACCCCCCGCCCTGCACCCCGCCATGCCCTGCTTTGTCCAGCAGGTGGCAGAGGTGAAGAAACACTGAGCAGCAGAGAGGGTTAGAGTGCTGTCCCGCAGGGGAGCACCCAGGCTCAGATTCTTGCCCACCATATGAGGGCAGGGAACAGATCTTTCCTGAAATCTACAAACTGCATGACAGATCTGTTCCCAGATGCGGTCAGATTCTTACACATGATGATGGAGCCACAGCGGTAGCACCTGTAACCTGCAGTCCTCTTGTGTGCCAGTGGGCTCTGTACATGCATGACCCCAGTTGACGCTCCCAGCAATTCCATGGTGTAGAGAATGAGGGAAGGGTCAGAGAAGCTGTGACTTGGTTGAGATCTTGCTGCTTGGTGCAGGTAGTTGTGGAAGGTTGCTTCCTACCAGGGCCAGATCCCGTCTCTGATCTGCGGCAGGGTCCTGAGCCTCACTGGGACCTCACGGGGTTGCTGAGCAGGAAGTGAATCCATTCCAAGTGCACTGTGCTCAGAGGGTGGTAGGTGGGTGGTCCTGCCTTTTGCATTCTCCCTCCACTGTGCTACACAGAAGAGAGAACCAAGAAAGAGTATGTGGGCCAGCTTTTTATCCTCTACGCACTAGGCGCGTATCAGACACCTCGTGGGTGTGGACACAGTGTGCTGGGGAGTGGGCTGGGCCTTGGTGATGATGGACGCTGGAGAGGCAGGTTGGAGTTTGGACTTTATTCCAGGGTTTGTGGGAACCATCCCATGGTTTGCATGACAAGGCCAAGTGTATGTTCTAGAAACTCACTCTGGCAGCACTGAGGTGGATGGGAATGGGGGTGGGGCAGTACAGTGAAGACAGGCAGAGATCAGTGGCTGGTGTGGGTATCCAGAGACAGGGCCTGGGGAGCCAGGTGGGGCCAAGAGGAGGAGGAAGAGATGTGAGAGGAGGGAGTATGCGGGTAAAGGACGGGAGGTGCAAGCCTGTTGGGCCTCTTTTCTCTGAGAAGGGAGTGGCTAAATCAGCTGCCAAGAGAGGGGTTCTCTGGGCATCCATCAGAGGATGGCTGGGTGCAGAAGGCCCATGGGCATCCTGTTTCCTTTGGGACCGTCTTGCCTTAAGTTTCATGATGCTAGCACCCATGGGGCAAACATGACTGGCCCTTAGATGGGAATTTTTTCTTACACAATCCTCTGCTTAAGCCTCCGAGTTTTCTAGTCCTTTAGGCATGCCCTTGATTTGTTGCAAATGAAAATAGTAGGCTGGGCGTGGTGGCTCACGCCTGTGATCCCAGCACTTTGGGAGGCTGAGGCGAGCAAATCACTTGAGGTCAGGAGTTCAAGACCAGCCTGGCCAACATAGTGAAACTTTATCTCTATTAAAAATACAAAAATTAGCCGGAGGTAGGGGTGGCGGGTGCCTGTAATCCCAGCTGCTCAGGAGGCTGAGGCAGGAGAATTGCTTGAATTTGGGAGGTGGAGGTTGCAGTGAGCTGCGATCGTGCCATTGTACTCCAGCCTGGGAGAGAGAGTGAGACTGTACTCCACCTCAAAAAAAAAGTGAGAAAAGATGCAAACAGCTGCCTGAAGAAATGAGAGCGGTGCATTTGAGCAGTCCTGGGTCTCTGCCCTGCGTGTATGTGAATGGTGTATTGCCTTGCGTGTGTGTGAATGGTGTATTTCCCTGCATGTATGTGAATGGTTTATTTCCCTGTGTGTGAATGGTGTATTGCCCTGCGTGTGTGTGAATGGTGTATTGCCCTGCATGTGTGTCAATGGTGTATTTCCCTGCGTGTCTTGCTTCTCACCGAGGCCACATGCCTGTGGGTGGGTAATGGGAGCTTGATTGTAAGGCCTTCCCTTGTCTGATCAGAATTCAGTGATCGTACAGACAGGAAAATGCATGCCAGATGGGTCCTAAAGGTAAGAGAGGAGCTGCTGCCACCTCACAGAGGCCTCTGGGATCTGCCTTTGCCACCGCACTCCGCCCGTCCCCTCTCTCCTTCCTGTGGCCTGCCCAACGGGGCCATTAGTTCTCAGCCCACTGGGTGCTGGTTACCGAGCACCGTGTTATTGGAGGCACCGTTGACCCACACAGCGATGCAGCCCAGTCTTTGAGGGAGTGGGGGCAGGATCTGGTGAAAAGTGAGCCAGAGGGCCAGGCTGGGGCCAGACTGCAGAGGGCCTCGAGACCCCTCTCAGGGCAGAGGGAAGAAGTCCCTGGAAGGTGTTATGTGGCGAGTCACAGGGCCTGACTGAGGCTTAGGAGCCAGCCCTATGGCTGCAGTGGATACACTGGATCAGAGACAAGGGAAGGCTGGGGAGCCCCCCAGACCCCATCCTGTTTCTCCTTCACCCCCAGTCGGTGACCTCTCTGTTCAGCCTTGCCCCCAGCCAAAGAGCTCCAGGTAAGAAAAGGTGGGTCTTGGATGTCTGGCACCCTAGTAGGTGCTGGAGAGAGCTTGTTAGGCTAGTGAGTTGGGTGCTTTGACTATAAAATATCAGGACTGGGTGTCCCATATGCCCCAGGAAAACCTTTCTTGTTTATAGTCACCCCTGCACCCGACAGTCAATGGTTTTAAAAGAGAAAAGCTAATTGGGGTGAGGCATTGGGGTGATGCTGAGCAGGGAGGGAGGGGATGGTCCCTTGGGGAGGTCCCCCCTGGACAGGCGCTGCCCGCTCCAGGGGGCTTGTGGCAGCCCCTGCTTCGGTTGATGAAAACGCAGCTTCAAGTTGTAGAAAGTGCTGATTTAACAGAAGGATTTTCAGTCAGCAGAGCTATTTATAGAAATGCAAAAATACAGAGATAATGGAGATGCCGGAAAGGGGGTCTGCATGTAAACGTTTCTGATGCACAGTCTTTAGGACACTGCTTGCACCGTGTCTGCACACGGTGCCCTCAGTTGATCTGTGGTGCGCAGTGTCCCCGCGCCTGCTTGTCTTCTGAGAACTGGGGAGCCTCCCCATGGTGCCTTATCCATCCCAGCTCAGTGGCTCGGCCCCAGCTGCAGGGCAGCCTCAGTGGCAGCCGAAGCTCGTGGGATGGGGTCCCACTGTCCACCTGATGTGAGGTCGGTCAACTCCTCAGGAGACTTTGGCCACACCAGGCGTCTGGGTGGTGAAAACCTCCTGAAGCACCAGCACCTGCATGTGGAAATGCTGTGCCAGGAAGACCGCCTGATGACGCAGCTCTGTCTCTGCTCCCTCCAGATGCCCATCCACCAGAATCTCAAGGAGCTGCTGGCCGTCAAGGCAGAGCTGCAGAAGCGGGTGGAGGACCTGCAGCGCGAGGTGGCCACGCGCGCCGTCTCATCCTCATCTGAGCGGGGCTCCTCGCCTTCCCACTCCGCCACTCCTGTCCACACCTCAGTCTGACGGGCAGGGCCAGCCTGCTGCTCCACAGTCTTCCAGCGGCTTAGGAAAGGGACCTGGCGATCACTGTTATGGCTGTAGCTTGTGATCTCGTCTTTTAGGATTAGGCCCAGGGACCATTTGTGTGGCTACGTGACAGCTCCCACTGTTGGCAAATGCTTTTCGTTTTCTGAACAGCCCGTTTCCCTCCTGTCAGCGGTTTCACAGGGGAGCCATCTGTCACATCCACCCTGTGAAGCAACTCCTAGCGTCCAGGCAGCTTGGGAGAAACAAAGTGAATGGGATGCAGTACTGAGGTGCTAGAGAGCCGCACACCATTTCTTCCCAGGTCAAGTCCTTCAGTAACAACAAACACCACTCACTTTGAGATGCATCGCCAGCCCTGGGGCTTCCCTCAGCTCTTGACCACAACCTGAAAACTGTTTTGAATGGAATACTTGGGGAGAAGACAGACCACTGCCCTCTGTTCCACAGTCATCTTCATGCACGGGGTCCCCTGTAACAACAATTCCTGCTGTGTACATATAAGGTATTTTTAGAGAAGAGAAACAGGCCTTTATTTTCCTATGTCCTTTTTTATGTTTAGAATAGTCACCTGAGGAGGGATCAGCTCAACTGTACTCTGGGAGAAATTCTTTTCCAACAAACCTCACGCTCATGTTTCTGTGGTGCATTTGAAATGGGATTGAAACATGGTCATTTCAGGGGCAACGTGTTCTGTCCCCACCTCACTCTGGCACTCGCCTCTTGGGGCAGCTCATCCCCTTCATCGGGACGGCACCAAGTGGCCATGCTCAGTCTTCCAGCCCTGCTGAGGGGAAACCGAGGCCTCCGGCAGCTATGTGTAGGTGCTGGCCTCTGGCTCCTTCAAGGAGCACTGCCTGTCCCTCCCTCCTGGGCTGTCTGGCCATGCTTGCCACCATCACTTTACTGCTGCCAGCCGCTGGGATCAAAGCAATCTGCTCTTATGTTATCTGCCTGTATGAAATCATTTCTCATTTTATCACAGTTCCTTCAACTCAGCTTACTCACATGGCTGCCTGTCAATATTTGAAAGCAACCACTGTGCTGTGGCTTTAGTTTGGAAAAGTATAGCTCTTACTTCCCTTGGTTTTCCCTTCCCAGAGCTGACCGCAGCTGGTCAGCCCTCTCTTCCTGCTTCAGAACCTTTACTTACCGACGCTGAGCTCTGTGACTCCATCAGTCCTCGCAGGAATTAATTTACTGCCAATTGGTTCCATCCACTTGAACGCCGTTGCTCTGAGCTCCTCTGTGCGACGTGCCATGGGATGAATATTGCACACCTGGGTCCTGCACCGGCAGGCCACACTCCTCCCTCGTGCTGTGCCCCTTGCTGCAACTCCCCCCACCCCCCCACGGGCTGCAGGAATCCAGCCTTCAGAGGCAGACACAGCTGCAGTGGCGCCTAAAGAAAGAAACCCCAGCATGACTGCAGAGCAATGTTAGCTGGTGGGTTTCAAATTCGTGGATTCCAGGCAAAGTCCTACATATTATTGACCTTATTATTATTTTTGAAATATGTTAAGAAGGGTTTTTTAATAGCCAAGTAAAGTAGAGAATGGACTTTTTTTTAAACTGGGAATCTTCTGATTCTTACTGAAAATTATCCTTCTATAAGATACCAGAGAGGAGATTTATTCAAGGGAATTTGATAACCTAAAATCAATTCTCCGTTTTTATCACCCATTGGATTTGCTTCTAAATCATATTTGACATTAACTAACTTTTGATTTATGTTCCTAACATATCTGAAAGCATATTTATGAATGGATAAACTAGATTATTGATATACTGCTTTTTGTTTAAATAGGGACATTGCCCATTTTCTTCCCAGAAATATGTAATCCCTCAGCTGACTAGGAGTATTAAACATAGTGTGGACTGGATGATGCCTTCGACAAACCAGAGAAGCCAAGCTGGGGGGAGCTGGTGCCTGGAGTGGGCCTGGTGTGCCTCACCTGGTGGGGCTGGGGGGCTCCGTCACGAGGACCCTAAAGATTCCCATTCGATTTTAAGCACAACGGGTTTTTCCTTTGTATGTTCCTAGTGCAGAACTGTTTCTAAAACAACTTGAAATATAATTTTGTTAGCTAAGCATTTTTGTTGTTGTTGTTTCAAGTGTACTAGAATGTACTAAATCTTTACGGTTCAGGTTTTTCAAAACTGGTACACAGTATTGGTCTCATCTGTTGCACTGTATTTCAGTCTGTAATTAAAATGATCATATGTTTGCTCCCTGGTCTTTTTTGTGGTCTTCTTTTCAAAGTATCATCTCAGTAGATTTTTCCTTTGAGGAAAATCGATAATAAAATAACATGGATTGAATGTTTACTGTGTGTCAAGCACAGTTAATAAATATATGTATAGTACCTTCATGTGATTTAATTCAATATCAATCAATCATCATCAATCACTAAATCATAAATGCATCATGAATCTTCAGTATTTTGGCTGAAACAGGAAATACTGATTTGAAGTCAGAAATGCCCTCAACTGTAACCTTGAGAGAATGTGGAGACTTGGGGAAAGGTCTGGAGGCGTGCTCTCTAAGGCCTTACACTGCCCCCACCCCAAAGGAGTGTTCACCTTTTCAGGGCTACAAAGGCCTGGATGAAATCGCACACCCAACCCCTCCCCCCCACACTGCCGCGTCCCCTGTGTGTCAGTCTTCTTCTTCTTAAGGGTGTGGGGTCCCTGTCCCTCTCCATACATGTCACTGGCTGAGTGAGCCAGAGAGCCCTGTATTAGGCACAGAGGACGCCTAGGGGACTGCCTGCCAGACAGCCTTCCCCAGCAGTGAGACCAGAGCTGCAAGCAAGGCCGGGAGGGCTGCTCCGCCAGGCCCCCGCTAGCCTTGCAGAACGCCTGCACAAGAGAGGCACACGGGAGTCTCGGATTTGAGAGGACCTGGTGCCATTTCACTAGAAGCCGAGGTTGGCAAAACAAAATGAAAAAAACCACCGACCTCAATGTTAAAACCCAGAGTCCACTGCATTTTGTTTTCATGCTGAAATGCCCTGAACTGAAATGTCTGTCTTCTCAGTTTGAAGCCAAGATGCGAGTTGATGACAAGGACATACTTCTTTATCCCAAACGGGCCACTCTCCACAAGGCTGCAACAAGTGACAAAGTGCAGGGCCCCTTTCTCATTCAGCTTTCCGGTTCAAACAACTGCACAGAACTGGAACCTCCGCTGGTTACCGGCCTGCTCTGAAGGCAGCAGAGCAGTAGCCTTGGGATTTGCGAGCCCCGGACTGGGCAACCCATGTTCCCGGGAAGCGGCCCCGCAGCACTCTGCTCCTGCCTCTGCCCTCTCTAACCCCAGGACATTGGTCGCCCCACATCCCCTGGCCTTAGCTTCTTGATCAGTGAGGGGGGCCCACCCTTCAAAGTCCTGACACTGAGCTAGTCATTGAGGGGGTAAATGCAAGAATTCTACGCTTCTAGAGAAATACCTTTGGCTGGAGGGTCGCAGGGAGCGTGATGAGATCAGCTCCACATCATAAATTGCTTTAGGGAAAAGTAGCAACGCTTGACCAAGGATGCGCCTTAACACCATCAGAAGATGAGGATCTGGTAGGTGCCATTTTATTTAATGCAAACACTAGACAGTTTACAATTCACACCTGGACACAAGCACATGAGCAGATGTACAGGGGTTCTCACATCACTCTCCATGTCTTAGCACTGAGCCCCAGCCACTGTCCCAGAGGCTCCCCTCTGGGTCCCACCCCAGAAGCCACCCACACCGCCTTCCCCCATCTTGATCTGTCCTTGAGCTGACTTCACCCAGCATGCGCTCAGTTGTTACAAATTTTCTCCACCAAATTAAGTTGATACAGATTGGCCACTTTCAATTGGTCCTTTCAGTCTGCTGGGTCTCCCCTCTTACTCGGGACAGGCACATGCTGGCCAGTGCAACCTTCAGATACACACGTGTGCCAAGAGCCTGCCAGGCTTCTGCAGGTGACAGTGTGGAGCAAGCGTAAGATGCCATGGGAAGAAGCTCCTGAAATGAATGTTCCGCAGTCGGAGGCTGAAGGGTCTTCCAGGCATGTCCAGCAGCTGCCACTGGTGGGCCTGAGTGCCAGGCTCCAGGCTTTGTGCAGATAGCACTCAGGTAGGTAAGGGAGAGCAAAATGGGTCTCTGGCAACTGAAGTCAGTGCTACCGCAAACACGGTTTCCCAGACAGCACATATTCTACTTCGCAGCCATAGGGTTTCAAGGACTTTGCCATTCGATAGGCATTGCCGTAAAGGTACGGTAGACAACCCCTGAGGTCACGCTGTCCAGATGGTGACAGGCCATGCATGCAAGAATCCTCCGTAGCCACCTGTAGCCCAGCATCGGCCAGAGGGTGGGGCCATCAGCTCTTGATGTACTTGGTGCCAGGGAGGACAAGCCTGACAGAATTCACAATCTGGCCAATGAGTGTGGGAGGCCCTGGAAACAGGCCAATCCTGCAAGCCGCTCCTTCCTTCCTAACTTCCTGAAGCATGCAGAGCTTCTTGAGACCAGGCCAAGGTTTCTTTCCTTCATGGTACCACACTGAGGTGTTTCTGCAGTGCTACAGGCCCCCTTCAGCCACACAGTCTGGATCTGTTCGGATTAAAGGGCTGAGCAGGAAAAGGGGTGTTGAGCCCACAGGCAGGTGTTGGGAATGTCCTCATAAAGCAGCCTTGCGACAGTGCCACAGCTGACCCCCCTCCACCACAGGCATGTTTTCAACACCAACACGAGGCAAGCATTCGACAGACGCATGTGGGGTGCAGATTCCAGTGGTTTCCTTCAGAAATTGGAGTTGGCTCCTCCCGCTAAGTGGGCAGCCTTTGAAATGCACGGGGCCATCATGCAGACCAAACAGGCTTGTGAGTTTTGTAAGATCTTGCCTGTCCGGTGACTCATATTCTGCTTTCAGAAGTGCTTTCTGACGTGGCAAACTAGTTATCAGTAGACAGGGGCTCTAGACCCTAGCATGTGGTTCTGTCCTGTGAGCCTCTGACAGCAGAGTTCAATGGGACAGAATCACCTGTGGGCCAAAGGAACATTCCAGGAAGCCAGCTCTGCTCCAGCCCAAACCTGGCAGCTCCGTGCCAGGTGAGGGGCTGGGCATGGGGTTCCTGTGTTTGCCACGCTGAGTACCAGCTCCCATGTGCTCTCCCTCAGAACAGACAAGTAGGCTGACACGGAGCTACAAAGTCACGTGCGTTTCACTAAACCAAGCAAGTGTCTCTTCCCCTCTCCTCCCCTCCCTCCCTGCCCCCAGTTACATTTTTCAGCAAACAACAAGCATGCTTCTGGCTTTGATGCTCATTCTTGACATCTGTAGCTCTTGCTACCAAAATGGGAATAAATACAGGGTAGACGGTGAGCACCTCTCCCCAACACAGGATAAAACTCATCTCCAATGCAGAAATGATTCCTAAAGACCTCTGTCATGTCAGGTCAGTCCCCTATGGAATCCGATGGGAAACAGGCCCACAAATCATAGCTTCACACTTATCCAGAAGATTCCTAAACTCAGGGCAGGACTATCATGAGATACATGTTTGCACTTAAATAACTGAAAGCCTCCACTTGGACCGGCTCTCTGGAAGCCCAGCGACATAAAACCTGGGATTGGGAAGACTGAAATGAAGCCATCCTCCTGGGTGCTGCGCGTGTGTGGTGTTACTTGGTACTGACTCATTCACTCCTTGCAGGGGCTCCAAGGGAAGCAGGTGGAGGCTGAGCCCCCTACTTGCAGCTCCTTGAGGTCACCGCCAGGGGCTGCCTATTGGCAGAAACCGGCCACAATCAGCCACTCCAGCGTGTAGGGTTCAAACTACATGGGTTCAAACTCTCGTCCCCTAAACATAAATGTCAACAGGGCCCAGCATCACCTTGGCCCCCACATTCTGTGCTCAGTGAAGCTGGAGGCAGGCTGGCTTTGGGAGTTGGTGACCCAGCAGCTCCCAAGGCCTGGTGCTGGCTTTCTACCAGAGTTGGCTCTTGAATTTCGGCACCAAGTCTCAGAGCACCTGTGGCCTGGCAGAGAAACCAAACTCATCAACACCCAGAGCTCATCCGGAAAACTTAGACCAACAAGGAGCCGATGACACAGAGCAGCACAGCAGCTGTGAGTCCAAATGACGGGCGGGGTGGGGGGAGCCGGGTGACAAGTGGTGGCACCATGTGCACGCCTGCAGCTGCACGGGGCCCTCAGATCCGGGCTGGATCAGGCGGCGGCGGCTCTGTAGACTGCGTGTGCAGCGCGGAGTATTTCACTAAGGGAAGAAGACGCCCGTCAGAAGGAATTCTGCTCTGTCCTGCACAGTAGAAGCAAATACAGCAGCAAGCCCCTGCTGGGAACAGAACTGGGTTTCCCTGTGTATCCCGTGGGGGACTGCGTAGCCCTGCCTGCACAACCTTCCCGTGCCACTGCCTGTCCCCAGTCAGGACTATCCTGAGACTAGGAGCAGTTTGGGGCGGGTCAAGGGGAGAGAAAGACGAAGCTGGACAGGCCCTGGAAACAGCTCAGCCTCCATCTCCTCACCTAAAAAATGAGCATGCTCCTGCCGGCACCGCCGGAAGGGCTGTTTTAAATAAAGTGCTCAAACTAGTACCTGCCCACACAGGTGCTAGCCTCATGTGGCTAACCGGGCAAAGCTCACGATCATGGATGCGACCATGAAATCCATTTTTCCACATTTGAACCCAGGCCTGTTTTAGTTCATTTGGTGCCACACTGCCACCCATCTTAAGCAGTGCTGTAGGGTGCCTGGCTCCCCAGTACACACCACACAGGCTGAGCCTCTCCTGCTCTCCCAGGTCCCATCCTCGTGGCTGCTGCACTGTAGTTTCAGTCGCAACACTCGCCTGAGCTGTCCCAGTCTCCTGCCTGCACCGCCACCCGCGGCTCCCCGAGCTCAGCAAGGCCTTCTGGACCTCCTCATTGGCATCCTGTGGCCACAGGTCATATGTGCCTCGAGCAGTTGGGCACTCTAGGCCTGTGGCCTGACCTTATGACACCTCATAGTGCCAACAGCTCCTGAATCCAGGAAGTGCTCGGTGACCACAGAAGGGGGAGGGCGGGGCCTAGGTGTTGATAATAGGGTGTGGGCTTGAACCAAGTTCCCTCTTGCTTGTGGCAATGCACAGGGAAAAGTTCTAGGTCTAGGTTAAAAGCTTCCCCGTGGCCCTGTTCAGGATGCATCTGTTTTTGCTGATGGGGAGCAGAGGTGCCTGGGGCTCTGGCTCAGATGAATCGAGGGCAGAGGGTGAGCAGCAGCAATGCCCAGAAGTCACAGACATGGCAGCAGATGGCCCTGGCTGTCACCCCAGCACCCCTGGGCTCATGAAACTGGGAGGCAGGCTGATCAGGGCAGGCTTTTGCTCTGGCTGGACATTCCAGAAGCAGATGCCTCTGTGCTTCCCCGCCTTTCTAGCACAGTTCTGCTCAGTGCTGGGGGCCAACTAGGAAAGCATCAGCAAGGGATAGTGACTACAAAGTCCTCACCTTGGGGCTCCTCACACACCACGGCTTCCAGATTCTCCCCCTTCACGTAGTCTGCGTTGAGACCCTCTGCCAAGGGAAAGGTCAGAGTTAGTGATGCGCAGTTCCTAAGGGTCCCCAAGCATGACTGAGAACTCCTGACCAAGTCCTCTACGACAGCTAGAAAAGCAGCACAGCTCCCCTAGGGAACTCAAAACCCTGCACCCTGCGCCACCTGAACATCCTTATCCAGATGAAGACCGTTTGTCCGGGAATTCACTGCCCAGGAGTTCTCATCATCATCCTCAGAAATAACCATAACATGCAGCAAAGGCTTCTGGCACTCCATCCTCATAGGGCAGCTGCCACCACGTCCGATGAGCAGCTCTGCCCAGTGGAGGGGGCGCCCAAAGGCAGGGGTCAGCACCATCCACAGGTCCATGTCCAGCCCAGGGGCCAGGGAGCCAAGTGCGATTGATGGATATGGGGCAGGGAGGGGCGGGCGGCTGAGTGGGGCCCACATGCAGCTTCCAAGCAACACCTGTGTGGAGAGGCCCACCGGCTTCTCCCAGCCCCGGGAAGAACTGCTGTCTCCACCCGAGCTTGGAGGGGCCATGGCCCAGCGACAGCTGCTCCAGCCTAGTTACTTATGCAGGCTCTCTCCACACCTATTCACAAGAGGGACTTGGGGACTACCAAGCATCCCCTTCAGCCAGCAAGGGCCAGTGTTCAAGTACTTGGAGTGGAGCCCACCCCTGTTGCTGCTTGCAGAGTCAAGAGTCTGCATCTCACCCCTGGATAGCACACGGACTGGGACCCTCCGGTCCCGGGTCTGTGGGAAAACTGGGACATGGTTCCAACCAACCAACCAACCAGGCACCAGTGCAAGTCATGCCACCATCCTGGGCCACAGGCTCCTTGTCTGAACAAGTATGCCTGTCACCTGCCTGCCCTGGTGGCTGCTGGGTTTGAGGTGAGCGCCAAACAGGCCTGTGACAAATGCAGTTGTTGCTCTGTGGCAGCTGTGGCCGGCCCCATGCAGAGCAGGGCAGGTGATGAGCACAGGGGAAGCTGCCCCAGGTGACCTTTCCCAGCTGACAGGTAGGGGCCAGGAGATGCACCGTGAGCCTCACGATCACTGCCAGCTGGCAACCCAGTGGGCACTGGATCATCCCCTTCCTGTGGGTGGCCCTCTATGTGCTCCCCAGCCATGACCACCAGTGGGCACCTGAGTCCTCACCATGGCACCTCAACCCCCGCCTCAATCCCCCCACCCCCGCCACATCCAGCCTGGGGACAGAGCGTCTGGCAGGTGGCATCCTCTCACACGCATCAGGGCAAGCTAAAGATGGTCCTGGTGACAGCCAGGTCAGTGAGTGTCAGGGAAGCAGGAGGGAGAAGGAAGCACCAGAGCAGGGGGCGAATGAGGAGGCACCAAGGCTGAAGCAAAAGGAAAGCAAGGAAGGCAAAGCGCGGCGTTACCTTGACCTTCCGCCGCATCTGAAGGCAACACACAAGGCTTAGAATGGTGGAGTCAGAACGCTCCCGCAGCAAGCGTGCGGGCTTTCCGCACTGAGGACAGCATAGGCCCTGCTGGCGGCAGCAGAGGCTGAGAGCACCTGAGGGCCACAGTGGTGGGGACAGGCCCTCCTCACAGCCACCTCCAGCTGTCTCCCCAGGGCTTCGTGTTCCGCACCCCTGCCCCCTCCACTGCCATCTCCATGTGGCAATGGCTGAGGCTCAGGAGAAAGAGTGGGGACAGGAGGCCCAACCCCTAGCTTCTCAGTAAGTTCAGCCACCCTACAAACATCCACGGGACTCTTCCTGATTCCAGATGGGCCAGGTGCCAGGGACATGATGCCCACGCAACCCCACCATGGAATGGACAGTCCACAGACTCCGGATCACTGAGGCGGCGAGGCAAGCTTGGAGACGCAGACACAGAAACCAATCGGCCCAATCCCGCCCCATGGGTACCAGGTGAGGTCAGCAGGGGGTGCTGTGGGACCACAGGCTGGGAGAAGCTGCCCCAGGCCTGCAGGGGCGAGAGGAGCTAGGTCGGGAGTGGGGACAGCAGAGGCCCTGGATGGAGAGCACATGGCACCCTTGGGAAGTGAAAGGCCTCTGGGAGGCTGAGGGAGGGGAAAGGATGTGGTTGGGACCAAACCATGAAGGGCCTCTGATGCCAAGGTCATGGGCTCAGCCAGGACCTCGAGGGCAGCAGGAAGCATGGGGGATCCAGACATTTTAAAACAGGTGCTCCTGGAGGAGAGTGAGGTGTGGAGGAGACTGGACAGGCCAAAAGGTCTATGGAGGATTCTGCATGGAAGATGAAGAGAAGACCTTGGCTCTGGCCTGGCAGGGGCCATGTGGCTCCAGAGGAGACCTATGCAGGTGGCACAGGTCCCAGGGTTGGGGAATGCACTGACGTGAGGTGTAGGGGTGGGAGGACTCCCAGCCTCCAGCTTGGGGAGACAGCCACACAGGAAGGGGCGGCAGGAGAAGGCAGGCTGGAGGGGAAGCGCAGGGAAATTGAAGACTCCTGTGCACTGCCCTGCTTTGCCTGCTGATCCAATCCACAAAACCTCACACTGGCCCATTTTAGGAACCAAGTGTGGAAATAATATATTTTCCTTTGACTTTAATGTCCTGCAGAGACAGATACAATCAAGATGTTTACTTTGTGCTTTGGAAATCAACCTATTTTTCCCGCTCTGTTCCTACTGACACCTAAGCAGCCTCAAGCCAGTCTCTGACTTTTTAATTCCAGAGCAGGAAGGAAGTTGAGATACCCTGGATGGGGAAACTGAGGGCCAGCAAGGAAGGGCCCAGGCCAGCCACCCTGTCTGCTCAGCCCGAGAACTCTCCCCGTCCATGGCCCTGCCCTTGCCAGGCCGAGTTACAGGGCTGGCTTTTCACCCACGTGCCGCACCCGGAAGAGAGGCAATGGCGGGTGGGTGAGAAGTGCACGATGCCTGGGAAGCTGCTCTTACTAGGAACTACAGACCTGCTTTCAATAGTTTCTTCTACCCAGCATGCTTTTATTTTTTATTTTTATTTATTTATTTTTGAGATGGAGTTTCACTCTTGTTGCCCAGGCTGGAGTGCAATGGCACAATCTCAGGTCACCATAACCTTTGCCTTCTGGGTTCAAGCAATTCTCCTGCCTCAGCCTTCCGAGTAGCTGGGATTACAGGCATGCATCACCATGCCCAGCTAAGTTTTGCAGAGACGGGATTTCTTCATGTTGGTCAGGCTGGTCTGGAACTCCCAACCTCAGGTGATCCGCCCACCTCGGCCTCCCAAAGTGTTGGGATTATAGGTGTGAGCTACTGCACCCAGCCCCCAGCATGCTTTTTAAAGTCTCAAAGCCATCCTTTGGCCTGGCCTTCTCGCCCCGTGTTGTAACGGGCATGTATTTGAAAACTGCGGACTGTTGCATCTCGCCATTAGGCCAATGATGCTGTAGTGAAGTGAAGGATGCCCCGCTCCACATCCCTGGAACCTGTGAACGTGACCTTATTTGGGAACAGGGTCTTTGCAGGTGTACTTCAGGATGCTGATATGAGGTCATTCTGGATTTAGGATATAAACTGAGGTTGGAGTGATCTGGCCACAAGCCACAGAACACCCAGAGTCCCCAGGAACTGGGGGAGAATCAGCTTCTGTTGTTTGGAGCCACTCAGTTTGTGATTGTTGCTTCTGGTAGCCCCAGTGAGCCCATACAGCTGCCTAGGACAAGACTGCTTCCTTGGCAAACCTCACCAGTGAGCCCTTTTGGCTCCCAGGGCATGAGTCTTTTTGTCCAAAGAGCTCACAACTACTTTGTTGCTACAAACCAAACTCCTCCTTGCTGCCCCAACCACCTAGAAGGGGAACTCATCAGAAAATCAAGGCAAAATGTATCTGACATGGTACTTCCAGCCAAATAAGCTCTCCAGCGAAGGTCCGAACAGGAGAAGCCCTCTAGCCAGCCACCAGGACCTCCCCTGCCACTGTGGCCTCCATTTGGAGGGCATCTCTGGGTGTAGGATTTTTTTTTTTAATAATAAATATTTGTTCAATGACATTTTAGTTACCAACTAGTTTAATTAGTAATACAGAAAAGATTTTTTTCTCTCAGTCAGTTCTAACTTTGCCCTACAGGCCTGGTTCAATCCAAATCTGGCCTTTTATCTTTTCCCAGGAGACCATCTTGAGAACCTGGAGGCTCATCCACAAGCTTGACTCCTCTCCTGGCAAGAGGAACCCTCTGAGTTGTTTTCCCACAGTGGCGCTGGCCAGGTCCTTGCTCCCTCCCCTAAAACAGGGAGGGGATATAGAGAGATCCCAGCCCAAAAAGCAGTTTCAAATGAGGATCCCTGGCCACAGGGAAGGCCATGTAGATTGAGCTGTGTCCCAGTGTCCCCATCTCATTCCACTCCACCTGCCAGAGGGAGGGTCCACAGAGGTCTTGGGGCTTCCTGGACAGAAACCCCCTATATCAGGCTGCTTCTACTTCTTTTCTAAATGCAGTAAGAACAAGGTCAGAGATCAAGGGCTGTGACTATGTATCTGGGTGCTCTGGGCTTCTTGTTCCAGGCACAGCCCAGGAGGCTGATGCAAAACCGCCCCTGCCACACTAAGCTCAATTCAATCCTCTCACCCAATGTCTCCTTCTAAATATCAGTGTCCAAGCAATTAGAAGGTTGGATTCGCATATTTTTCACCAGATAGAGGATTCCTTGGCTTTTGAGTTGAGGGAAAGGGATAACTCTAAAAACAATCTAGTCCCCAGTCCTGGACTCTGTCTGACCTGTTTCTTGTTCACACCACTCTCCAGTCAAGCTTCTGGATCCATGGTGGGTCAATGGGATCTTAAGCAGGGTGGCCATGAACAGTTTTGCAGGTTGTGCACTGATATGTAAATGTGCTCCTTCAGTACTTTTGTGCATGCTGTATGTGTCACCCTGGTCAAGAATGTTCTACAAGAGTGAAATCAACAAATATGATGGTCAGATGAATAAACAGTTGGAGACTTCAGTAAAACATCTTGGGACCCAGGTTAGTTTTCTGGGCAGCTCAGCTCCAGGCTAGGATGAAGGGCAGAGGACCACAGCAAGAGTCAGGGAAGACCCACATGGGTTGTTTCTAAGGTTCCCATTGTATCCAAGGGGCTGAGGAAGGAGTGGAAAGAGACAAGCTACAGCTGAGTCACATTCTGTCACTGGAACTGAAAATCACCAGCCTTGAACTGGAGACACGCTCCACTCAGCAAACAGGGACACAGCATCAATCTGTGCTTATAAAACGGACAAGCGAGGTCTTGTTCCCTCAACCGCCTCCCCACAGGGCTCCCTGATGTGGGGCACTGATGGGTGAAGACAGGATTCCATTGTAACTGTTCCATTAATCCACGACTTCCAGACTCACAACTACAGCATGAGATGAAAACCGAGTTTTAAAAACCTAGTAAAGGGTGGTGGGGTGCAAACCACACCATTCTTTCTCTCACATTCCTACTTCTTCTTTGGACAATTCATGATTCCACATAGTTCATGGCTCGTCGGGGGAAAAGCACAACGCAGTGACTTCTCAGGTTGTGACAGGGGCACTGCCAGAGTAATAAGGACTGTGCTTTGCAAACCACCAGGAACTGCTGCCTTCTGCTCCTGAGGGAGCCAGCAGCATGGGAAGGAGCCGGTGACGCAGGGCCTCCAAAGGCCGTCATCCCCTTGGCTGAGATCTGAAGCTATGGGTGCAGCCCAGGTCCCTCCCATTCCATGTGAAGGAAACATCACAACGGTCACTGAGCTCTGTCCCCTCAGAAATACCCCTGGGAGCTGGGGCCCCTGGAAGGTGAAGGTCATCAGCGCCAGCCCCATCCACTCTTGTAGGCTGGTTTACACTTTAGTTCAGCCTAGATCTGTCCCCAGGGATTTCCAAAACTGTAGCCTCCAGCTCCATCCCAGGAAGTCTGTTTGGGAGTGGGTCTCAGGCAGGCTGTGGAGGGATCCGGATCTGTCCCAGCCCTTTTCCCTCTAAAGACCTTGCCAGCTGGTTCCCAGCCATGAGTGGGTGGCTGTACTTACGCTGAATGCTGAAGCAGAACTTCTTCTGCTGGTAGGAGATGTAGCTGGAGACGGCGCCAATGAGGGCCATGGCTAGGGCGCTGGCCACCCCGGCAATGGTGCCGGTCTCTGCCACGTCTGCGTGAAGAAGGGGGAGAAAGGAGGACAGGTGAGGTCAGAGCCAAAGCACGGCAGGGAGCAGCCCGGGAGCCTGCTTCTCCTCTAGCACCAAACTAAGCACCAAACTCAGATGCCCACAGCCCCCAAGCCAGCAGAAGAGGGCCACGCCACACAGCTGTAAGGCATTACAAGGACGTGGTGCCCCCTGGATTTGCCTAGGACTTCTCGTTTTCTGTAAGGGCTTCACTTTTGAGAAGCTTGAAAGGGAGACATAGGAAAGGTGCCGTGCCCTCTGTGACTGATGCCCCACAGGCTTCCCACGGCGCTGCTTCTTCTAGGATCCCAATCTCTAAGCTTCATTCCTTCAAATTGCTAAACCCTTCTACTGGCCTCATGATTATCTATTAGAAACATTCAGGGGAAGGCCAACTCTGAGACCAGAGTGGGCCAGACCTATCTCTCCTTGCAGTTGCTGTGAAATATCTGAGACAGGCCTCAATCCATTTAGAAAGTTCATTTTGCCAAGGTTAAGGATGCACTGGTGACGCAGTCTCAGCAGGTCCTGACGACATGTGCCAAGGTGGTCGGGGCAGAGCTTGCTTTTATACATTTTAGGGAGACATGAGACATCAATCAATATGTGTAAGATGTGCATTGGTTTGGTCCAGAAAGTGGGACAACTCAAAGCAGGGGGTGGGGGTGGGGTGCTTCCAGGTCATAGGTAGATAAGAGAAAGAGACAAAAGGTTGCATTCTTTTGATTCCTTGACCAGCCTTTCATTGAATACACAATTTAGTCTGGCTCAGTGAATCTGCATTCTTACATAAGCAATTGGGCAGAGGAAGCAATCAGATATGCATTTGTCTCAGGGGAACAGAGGGCTGACTCTCTCTCTCATTACAGATCAGCCATCAGTTTACATCTCCAGGGTGAAATCCAACAGAGCTGTTTTAGGGTAAAGATCTTGAGGCCCATAAGAAATTTCCTTGTGGGCAAATTGTGAGGGAGGTAGGCAGCTTTTTACATCTTTGTAGCGATCTTATTTAGGAACAGAATGGGAGGCAGGTTTGCCTGATGCTGTTTCTAGCTTGACTTTTCCCTTAGCTTAGTGATTTTGGAGTCCTGAGATTTATCTTTCTTTCACATGGCCAACATGAGCTTCAGGATTTAGAAACCCACCAGCTCCAGGGTCGTCATTGCTGCCGTACGGGCCATCACCTGGAGAAAAGACAAAAGCACTTAACTACCTGCGACCAGCCAGCTCAGGCTCAAGCTGAGATGGATGGCAGTGCTGGCCCTTCCAATCCCACCTATGTGACAAGACCCCAACCAGTGACCACCTGTGGGCTTATACTGGACTGCAACGAGACCTGCTTTCTTATGCCCACCACCTGCAAAGCCCAGGCCACCAGGTGGAACTTTTTATTATTAAAATGGCAGCCACCTTGCACTAAGCATGCATTGAATTCCGGGCTTTTCGGGCACAGTATTCTATTTCACCTCTCTGCTACCAGTGGGGCAGCTGCACTTAGTGGCCCCACCATAAATGGGCGGGGGGCTGTGCCAGGAGAACCTGACTCTAAATTTTGCCACCACCACGGGTCTCTGGCGTAGCCACTGCCTCAACTATAGCCGAAGTCGTTCTTGGAACATAAACAAATGTAGGCTCACAATCCCGTATCCACTATTTTGAGATTCAAAAGGATCTGAAGTATCACAGAGAGGGACAGATGAATGCTGGCAGGGGCTGGTGAGAGTCGGGAGGGAGTTGGCTGTGATTATAAGTGAGCAACAGGCAGGAGCCTTGTGGTGACAGACTGTTCTGTATCTTGACTATGGTGGTGGGCACACAAATCTACACACACGATAGAACTTCGGAGAGTTAAATGCACGCGTGCACATACTTGCACACACCCCTTCCCCAGACAGCTACTCCCTGACAAGCAACTGGTGCCATTTCAGGACCTTAATTAGCATTGAGTTCACTGTTCATGCCACCTTCTTCTCAGGACTGAACGCTCATTAATGGAGGAAGACTGTGTTCCCAGAGCCCAGGGTTCTCAGGGGAAACCTCCCTGGGATGTTGAAGGCAAATGAGCGCCAACATTTCCTTCACCAGTCAGGGTCAGGAGGAATGGAGGTTCATGGACTGTAAAACGTGCCACTCTGGCAGGGCCGGGGGAGGTACTGATGGCTGGGGAGGCTGCGCGCATGCGGAATGTGAGAACTCTCTGTACCTTCCTATTTTTCTGTGAAACTGATCCATAAAATAAAGCCTATTTTAAAAAAAGATACTTGGGGAAAAATGAGGTTTGTTATCTTCCTACCTAAGGCTGAATCCTTGAGCTCTATGCATTTCATAAAGAGCCCTGATTGGGTATGGATGGTTACTAACAAAACAAAGAGCCCCAGCATTTACAAAACACACACACACACACACACACACACACACACACAATCATTCCTGTTGGAGAGAGCATAACAAACAGGAAGATGGGGGTCACTGTGCATAGCCAGATTAACAGAGAGGTCCCATCTGCTGTGCTGGAGGTGGCTGTCGTCATGGTATCCTCCGTTAATGAGTTCATGTCACTAGACTTCCATTTATTCTGGACTCTGAGTAATTCAACCTTTTCTTTCACCTCAAGGCAGAATGAAACTGAGTGCTCTCAAGTCTCCTTCCCCTTAGGAGTACTTGGCTATGAGGATTACAGCAACTTAAACATCATATGACTGCTGAGCAACAGGCTGTGATAAGAAATATAAACAGCTTGAACCCCTTCCTAATTTCCCCCCAGGGACAAATGGAGAGAAGGGCTGACCTCCCAGCCTTTCAAAGACTCAAAAGCTCAATGGTTCACAACTGCAGTAGTTCCTAACTATCTGACCATGTGTGATTACAGGTGGTCCTGTCTTGAGACAAATAAAATGTGCTTCTCTTCCTCGTCAAAAAAAATGATCCCATACTGTGGGCAAGTCTTCTCAGATGGGCATGTGAACTGAAAACACTGTGAGGCTAAGAAATAACTGGAAGAAAAAACAGCCAGTCATATTAGATCCTGTTCTTTCTCACTGCATGAACCTGAAGTCAGCCACACAGGCCTGCCACTGGAGTTAGCCAAGCCAAGGTCATGGCTTTGAGCCGTGTTGCGCTACTGAGCTCTGCTCACTTTCTCTAGGCACAGGCTGAACCCAGTTACTTTACAAAATGCACACTGTGCAAAAGATGGTACTGGTGATGAGTTACTGGCACAAAATAAAATTATCCAACCCAATACCATCCATGAAGATCAGTTCCCAGGAAAAATAAAGTGGATGAAGGTATAAAAGCACTACAGGAAAATTTAGGGGTAAGGAATTTCTATTATCTTGGGGTAAAAAAATGACTTTCTAAATGTGATACTAAAACCAGAAACTCAAAACGGAAAAGATCAGATCAAAAGTAAAAACTTGAGTACTAAAAGTGCAAGCAACGAGAAAAATGAAATTGGGCTTTGTCAAAATCACAAACTTGTGTGCTTCAAAGGACATCATCAAGAAAGTAAAATGACAACCCACAGAACAGGAGAAAATATTTGCAAAAGATGTATCTGATAAGGACCTAGTATCGAGAATATGTAAAGAACCCGTTTAGCTCAATAATTAAGAGGCAAATCATCAAATCTAAGAATGGGCAAAGGATGTGAATAGATGTTTCTCTAAAGGGACATAAAAATGGCCAATAAACACATGAAAAGACGTTCAACACTGTCAGTCATTGGCAAAATGCAAATCAAAACCATAATGAGACACCATCTCATATCCTTTAGGATAACTATAATCAAAAACAGGAAAAGGAAAGGAAAAAGGAAAGAAGACAAGGGGAAGGGAGAGAGGGGAAGAAAGGAAGAAGTGTTGGTAAGGATGTGAAGAAACTGGAACCCCAAGCATTGCTAGCAGGTATGTAAAATGGTGCAGCTGCTATGGAAAAGTTTGGTTGCTCCTTAAGAAGTTAAACACGGAGTTACAACATAACCTAACAATTCCTCTTCTAGATATATGCCCAAGACAACTGAAAACATATGTCTACATAAAAATTTGCACACACGTGTTCATAGCAGTATTCATAAAAGCTACAAACAACCCAAAGTTTCATCAACTGATGAATGAATAAATAAAATGTTTATGGAATACATAAGGGCTTCCTAATCTCTGATGTAAAAGGAGTCCTTAAAATATATGAGAAAATATGCAGATCTCAGCAAGAAAAAAAAAAATGGGCAAAGGACACAAACAGGCAATTCGCAAAATATTTTAAAAGCGTCTAATATGACACTGAAAAAGTGTTTCACCTCTTTTAGATTCAAAGAAATGCATATTTAAACAGGAGAGTGTTTTGTTCTGAACAAATCTGCAAAGACGGCAACACTATAATGCCCAGTGGAGGTGACAATTTGAGAAAACAGGCACCTGTTTACTTACTAGTGGTAGAAATGGAGGTTGGCACAACCTTAATGGAATACCATTCAGCAGTACCACTCAAAGACCGCATCTTTAGAAGTGTCTACCTCCTGTGGCCCAGCCATTTGACTGCTAGGAATTTATCTGACAGAAACACTGTGCAGAGTAGCAAAAAGCTGGGGGAGGGGTGGAGTCTCTCTACGAAACCAGGTTTTGTAGAGAGAAATATGGTTTTTCATAATACAATGCAATCACTGAGATGATATTTTAGAATATCCTTTAATGACACAGAATGATATTCAGGGTATCATTGACTAAAAAATGGTTTCAGCATAGCATGATCCCATTTTTATTTTTAGAAAATCACAAATATTTACAAATATATACTTATACATAGAAAAAGTATTCCAAGCATGCAGTCAGAAATCTTACTAGTGATTCTTCCTGGATCATGAAACAACAAAAAAGTCTTTTTCATATAATTTCCAAGAAGTTTTAAATCTGCAAGCCCCATGTGCAAATCCATTCACCCCTCTTTCCCACAACTGAAGAGAGAGCTCAAAGAGGTGATTTCACAGGTCACTGGTGGACTCTTCAGTTTCAGGATGTTTTGTATTCCCACCTGCCTCTGAGTTCACAATTATATACCAAAGAGACTACAGTAGCTTTCTAGTGAACCAGAAATCCCCCTGTACAGTGTATCACAGGCTGCAATTTGCCTTGTGTATAGATACCTATGGATATAGGTAGCTGTATAGACTGCCATAGCTCTAGGGACTGCTACCATTGCTATAGCAACACCATAGCACTAGGGACTGTCACCACAGCAATAGTGACCAATGCCATAGCAGGTCTCATAGCTATAGAAACCTCTGTAGCTATAGCAACCACCATAGCTACAGGGGCCTGGTAGAACAGGAGGCATAAGCCCAGGGAGAAAGTTGTGAATAAGCCCTGCAATCAACAGAAGTATCAGACCCTCAGCATCTCAGATGAAAGACAATGATACATACATACATGTCAGCCTTGATTCCTACACAGCCATACATCTGGGGGAGGTGGGGATGCACCACACGGAGCGGCCCTTGTCTGACAGCAGCACAACCTGGGCTCACGGTGAGTGCCTGACCCACCTGGTTGCCGAGGGAATGGAGAGTAACGTAACAGTAGGAAGATTATAATTGCCAGGGGCAGATGTTCAAGTATTTAAAGACATCTATAAGTGTTGTAGAATTCTAGAACTCTTAAGTGTTCTAGAATTCTGATAGACACAGCTAGGGCTTTTAGATATTTTACAAATATATTTTCATTATCTAAAAAGATGGCCAAAGTGCAAAATAAAAAAAAATTTTTTTTAAATGAATAAACAATGAGAAGAAAAAACTTGCTTCAAATGCCCCATAGTTACCAAGCTAAACTGAACTGAAAAAAATCTACCAAAACATGGCTGCCTATGCTAGCCACCAGGGAGGGTACTCTTCACTGTTCCAGAAAGTCTCCAAGGCCGAGATCTTATCCATTTCCCACCACAGGGATGAGAATGTCCACCCTCTAGGTAATATAATGGGTATTCCCTTCCAAACTGATACAGAACCTTAAAACTCTCCCTGTCTTATGTCAAGCTCCCAAGATACCAGCAAGGTGGTCATCTGGGAGAAAACCCATATTCATGCTGTGTGCCCAGGTATGTGTTTGGGGAAGGGGAGTCTGAGGGAGCAAGTGGGTCTCTTCACATCATAGAACAGAGCCAGGGAGCTGTTCCTCACATCTGAAACATCCTATTTCTTTACATGTTATAAAAGCTGAAATGAATGTGGAAATAGGTCCAAAGAAGAGAACACTTGGGTATCTCTTTTTAGAACTAATCCCATCACAAAGACCCAACCTTCAAGACTTCACATAAGCCAAAGGCCCCACTCTCCAAATACATCCTATTGGGGGTTAGGGTTTCAATATATGAATTTTCAGGAGACAAACATTTAGTCCATAACAGAAAGGGATCATGAGAGGGCTCAGATACTTGAAGACAATGAGTGTAAACACAGTGAAAATGGAAGAGAAATGTTTTCTTTGAAGACCCAAGAGGGCGAATGGACAGACAAAATGTAGTCTAGCCACACAATGGAATATTCAGCCATAAAAAGGAAGGGAGTGCTGGTGCATGCTACAACATGGATGAACTCTGACATTGTGCTGAGTAAAATAAGCCAGTCACAGAAGGACAAATACTGTATGATTCTACCTACGCAAAGTTCCTAGGGTAGTCCAATTCACAGACAGAGAGAGAAGAGAAATTACCAGGAAGGAGGGGGATCGGGAAGTGACTTTTTAATGGTTACAGAGTTTCATGTGGGAAGATGAAAAGGTTCTAGAAATGGATGGTGGCGATGATTGTATGACATTGTGAATGTACTTGATGTCACTGAATTGTACACTTAAAAAACAGGGAACAGGCCACATTTGGAGGAAACTAACACTCAAAGTTACAGTCTACCAGCTGACTAGAGTCAGTACCGTCCCCTTTAACCCTGTGAACTAAGGTGAGGGCATTCACACTTCACATTTGGGGACATCTCCAGATAGCCCATGTATGCAACCCAGACACAACGGTAAAGGAATGTCTGTATCTCTTTAGAAGGAGGGGTTTTTAGTGTTGCCTCAGTGTTTAAGAACTACATGCTTTGGCCTTTTAAAAAAATGCCATTTTGGGGTAAAAAATGTGCCCAATATGATTCTAAGATTTTCAAAATAATTTTTTATGATTAAGAAAAATGAGGCAGTGTTTCAGTCCTGTGATCCCACAGTAGTTATGAACAAGTGGTGTACAGCTGAGTGAGCCCAGCATATGGGTTGCTAAATCCAGGAGGTGGTGATCCAAAGAAAGGAATTAGTACAGTGAAATGCTGGGTGCTGCAAAGCAACTTTCACCTTTAGCTCCCAAAGGAGAAGTTCAGGTAGGGCTCCTCTCTTGACGGTGTTCTCTGCAATGCATGGAGGGTTTGCACTTGGAGCAGAAGAAAAGCTCACTGTGAAGACATCCATTTCATACCACCCAAAGCCCCCTGAAAGAACTGTCGCCGAAACTCTAGCTTTGAGCGGATTAAGAAGTTTGGGAAAGGTCTACAGATAACAAAGGAGTGGGTAAGACACCTAGCCAGAGCAATGGAGTAGACACTGCCCAGGGGATCCTTAAGGAGCACAGAAGGAAGACTCTCCTTGGGGATGCGGAGAAAGGAAAGCAGCAAACAGCCTCTCCACCCAGCCAGCAGTGCTCTTGGCCCCATTTGGTTCCTGTGTCAATTTATTGCAAGTTTTCTGACCAAGAGGCCAGTGAGGGTGATCTGGGAGTGCTAATAACACCCCTCTCCCTATCTTCCCTTCTAGGTTCTTTACCAACGGAGAACAGATGCAAGGAGCCAGAGAAAGATCAAGGTAACCCATCTGCTTGATGAAGAGGCTAGACAAGTACACCAGCACCCTCAAGGGCAGGCCTTCTGTGTACCGGTTAGAGGACACGGCCTGAGGCCACACGGAAGCTACTTGTTACTTCTCTCCCCTTTCCCTTCTCACGAAAATCACCCCAGAGCTCATATGGGGGAAAGCTGGGCTTACAGAGTGGACACAGAACTCACCTGCTGTCTAAAAGTACACACTTCCCCAGCTAGCAACATGGTGGGCCCTGGCTCTCACACTCCTTTGGGGTTCCAGGAGAAAGCATGTCATGCCATGATCCCGCCAGTAATGTGGCCCAGAGGATCAGCAGGCTCACCCTGGCTTCGCCAATCAAAAGTGTCACTCTAGCCTTCACAGGGAGGTGTGACAGAGAAGGCAGAGAGCAAAGTCAGGTGTTTGCTCCACAGTCCTCATGCCAGCAAATCTGCATGGAGGTGTCAGGAATACACAGGAAGCCCAGCCTAGCAGAAGCAAAAAAGATACATGCCGCCCACTGTGGTTCAGAATGACATGTGCTATTCCGTAGCAGCGGAATGACAGAAGCTCTAGGAGAGCCCAGAGGCGGGAGATGGAAGCTGTGCGGCAGGGCCAAGAGTGGGCAGAGACAGGGCCACAGATGGGGGAAGCCTCCTGAGAGGAGAGGATCTCAAGGGATGGGTAACATAGCACTTGCTAGAGGATGAGTGGGAATTCACATGGCGGAAGGCAGGCAGTTTAGACCGAGGAACATCATGTGCAGGCACTGGCATATGTACCTACTGGCCTTTCTCCATGTTTGGAGATGACAGGAATGTGGTGGTCTAGGGCAGAAAGAACATGTGAGCAGACTAAGGGGCTTGAACTTATCTCATAAGCAGTGGGGAACCTTTAAGGAGGCTTTTGTTGTTGTTCCTGCTTCTTTAATTTTTTTCACCAACATCTAATTAAGAAAAATTTCAAACATACAAAGAAGTCAAAAACTTTGTGCAGTAAACACCCATATTCCCAGCACGTACACCTGTAATTAACATTCTGCATCATTCACTTTATCACATCTACCATCCCTCTTGTCAATCAATCTAGTTTTACTGACGCATTTCAAAGTTAAGTTACAGACATCAGTATACCTCAACTTATGGTTACCTAGCAATTTACATTTGCTTATGATTCCTTTTTTAAGGTAAAATTTACATATAGTGAAACACACAAATCTTCCATGTGCCAGTGGATAACTTTTGACAGATGTACACAGCTATGAAACTGAGACCCCTATCAAGATACAGAACATAACCATCACCCCAGAAAGTGATGCCCAATTGATCTTATTCACATACCCAACTCCAGCGCCACAGATCTCATTTCTGTCATTATAGGTTAGTTTTGTCTGTAGTGGAACTTTATATAGTTGGGCTCATATAATATGTACTCTTTTTTCATTGGCTTCTTTTACTCAGCATATTGTTTTTGACATTTATCCATGCTGTTGTATCAGTAACTCATTCCATTGTATAAATATATAAATGCATCACAGTTTGCTGATCAGTTCTCCTATTGATACCTGGGTGTTTCCAGGTTTTCTTTGGTTTTTGTTTTTTCTATCGTAAATCAAGCAATGAGCATTCTTTTATAAGTCTTTTTTTTTTTTTTTTTTTTTTTTTTTTTTGTGGGGTGGGGGCAGGACCCAGCTCGCATTTAGCGTGAATAGGGGATGAAATTGCGGGGGCGCAGGGTAGGT
>CAUYLG010053195.1:0-72377 GCA_963573385.1 Cacajao melanocephalus
CCTGGAACAAGTAAACTTAACAAATATTTACAGAACTCTCCACCCCAAATCCACAAAACATACATTTTTCTCAGTATCACATTACACCTATTTTAAAAGTGGCCACATAATTGGAAGTAAATCACTCCTCAGCAATTGCATAGCATTTCACAGGTTTAAATATAATATTGGTTGGCTGCTTGTTTGTTATTTTCATCCCTTATTTCTTCCTGTCTCCATTGTTAAGCACAATTATTGGCATAAAAGAGGTTTTTAATACCCATTTTTAGACTGCATTCTAGCCCGGGCAATAGAACAAGAATCCCATTCTCTCTCCCTCTTTCTCTCTCTCTTACATTCTTTTTTTTTTCTTTCTTTCTTCTTTTCTCTCTTTTTCTTTCTTTCAAAAAAATAAAAAATAAAAAAATAAAAAAATATTAAACTGCATATTTGAAATGAAAAAAGGTCTTTGGATTAGATAGAATACAAAATTTCATGTGTTACTATACGTGATTAATATCTAATTAGTTTTTAAGGTATTAAAAACTAAAACAAGGCTACACCTTAAGGTCTTCTGTTAAGGTTTGGTATTGAAAGTAATAGCTCATCATAGGAAATTGGAAAATATTGCGTAATAACTAATGCCAGAAAGAGTTCACAATATTTTCAGTTGTGGTTCTTATTCAGTGAGGAAAGAAACAAAAATAAAGTTAACCACAACTAAAATAAGAATTGGTATTGCATATAAAAAGAGATAGAAGAGACTCTTAAATATGATAATCAGTAAGAAATTGTATCTCACTATCAACTGAAGCAGACAGAGTTACTGGAAGAATAGGGAAAGGACTGCGTTGGTCAATCCTAGAAATTAAGCAAAAATGGGAAGTTTTAGCAAGATAGATGCTAAGAAGTAATATATTTTATATCCCATGTAAGAAAAATTGAAAGGTTTCATTAAGGAAATGTGCAGCATGATTTAACTTTAGCTTATCCCCTGGCTTTCTGAAACCATTGTATCTTAAATTTATTTTTGGACTTAAAAAATTATTTTGATTTTTCAAGTAAAAGCTGGCTTATAAAAACTATTGCAAAATTCTGAGTTTACTGAATTTATTGTCCACTATCACTGCATTTCCTATCCCTTTTAATGACTATAAATCCAGTTCCATGAATTATGCAATGTCATCCTTAGGCATTTCTGTTATCAGAATATCTTTTTATAAATGAGTAAAGAAAGCCAGCACTCAGAACACATTGACTGTTGCTCTAGGTTTTAATGCTTAGTGCAGCTGCTATGTAATGGTGAACATGAATTAAACAAAAAAAATGAAGTCATGAGGGCAGAAGAAAAGATGTTCAAAAATGAATCTGCAAGTTTAGTTCTAAATAGTAACCGCAATTTTAGCCTGAGGCTTTTCTGGGGGATAGTAAATAATGATTAGGTGAGAGTATAGGCCCCAAGCAAGGCCTGAGGACATTGGTGCTTCTAGCTAGTCATTTATCCTCAAAAAATTGTCCTTAGCTTGTGAGAGCATTGTTTGAAATACCAGAAAGAATCAAACCTGTGCCTGTCAGTTTATCCAAGGGGTCTTCTCAGGATTCTGAAGCTCTAATGTTAAGATAAATGTTTACCTAAACAAAAGCCTTGGTAGGCTTTTACTGTTACCTTATGTTACTTTTACTGTTCTTGGTTTATATTTTTATTTACCTGCAGAAGGAAGTACATGTGAAAATTGTAACCCTAAAATTACTTTTGAAAATTATGTTCTACTACGTTAAGTGTCTATTCAAGGGAAGTAAGATAAGATTTAAGAGAATGAATTTTCTCTCTCATTTTTATTAGATTTTCATGGCAAATTTGTATTTCAGAGAATTCAGACTTACTATATATTGCCAAAAATATTCTTTTAGCCAGATCTAATCATATAAAATTATAAACCTGTTAGTGTGGATATTTTGAAAACCCTGAAGTCTTGAATTCACGGCTAATTATATATTTTTATTTACAAGAACCTCAGTTTCCTGCTGTCTTTATATTAATGCCGTTTTCTTCTCCATCATGAAAACGTTGTGACTTAAGTTATGTGAATGACCCCCACTTTTAAATAACATATTTACATAATAAATAGTAAAAGGAGGGAATTTAACAAACCAAAACATTTACTTATCTCACCCAATTTATAGAATAATGATGATGATGATAGTAATAAAAATAGCAGTGCAGTAGTAATGATCTGATAATATGAAGGAGAATAGGCTTTAAACAGGGTTTACTGTATACCAACACTATTCTGACTGATATATTCATTCATAACTGCATCATTATCCATTATCCCCATTTTACAAATGAGAAACTGAATCAGTAAGAGACTAAATGAGATTAAATAGCAATTGGCAAATCTGAGATCAGAAAATTGGACTAAAATGTATTCTACTTATAGAAACCTAGAATTTAGAGTAGTGTTTTTTAACTACTGAGACCTTTTTTTTAACCCTTTGAAATCTATTCTCCTATTTTCCTTGATAAAATACAAAATCTAATGATTTCTATTTCATTTTTAGAATAACTTAAATATAATAACAAAATAAACCAAAGCAATAATATAGGGCTTGGATTTTTTTAAGTTACTCCTCCTTCCTCCTGTTTCTAGTTGAGCCTGACTAGTTTGAAATGATATTAGCTCTGTTCATTCAGCAAATAATTATTGAAGCCCTGCTATTTGTCAAACATTATTCCAGGGGCTCTTATATATGTTGAAGGCAAACCAGTTCTGAACTGTAAGCAAGACAGGAAAACTGGACTACTTTCTGGTGATTTCTAAAGTCTCCTGAAAACATAAAATCCAAGTTCAAATGCAAGAACAAAAACCCACTACAGAGCCATGTGGATATTGCTCACAATGTTGGAATGTCTTGGCCAGCAACCCCTTCTGTTAACACAAATAAAAACAATTGAATCTACTTAAATTTAAATTCTCTTATTAGGATTATTTCTCACTGTCATGTCAGCTATTACTTAGTATGTTTAGATTTGCAAGACTACTCTAAAAAATTTCTTAATTATTCCAAGACACTAAGCCTATAATTTCTGTAGCAGCAATTTATTCTGTATGACTTCATTAAATGGCCACTGTGGAACAAAATCAGCTAGGGCATATAAACCTCTATTTGAAAACAATGGACATAAAAATGCTTCAAAGGTGTATTCTAATTTAAAGTGAGATGAAATGTCTAAGAGGATCAGCCAAAGTCCAACTAGTTTGAGAAAGAGATAACCAGGGTTAGTTCTTGCAAGAGGGAGGAATTGTCCTTGCAGATTTGTAGCCACTGTTTGGGCAATCTGGATTTTGTCAAGAGGGGAGGAGAGGAACAGATAGGGGCTAAAGTTGTGTGCCAAAAGGATTGGGGAGGAATAACCACTGGAGACAAGGACATGAGAGAGTCACAGTGAAAGATGATCAGTCCTTCGTGGTCTAATATCACTCCATATGAGGCACTGTGCTATGTGCTGCAGGTATAGTGATAAACAAGGTAGACTCAGTTCCTGATTTCATTAAATACAAAATTATACAATTACTTATTTTATTTCCATAGTACAAGGTGATGGGCTTGCATATATCAGGGGATCTCACATAATCTGGAAGAATCAGACAAAGCTTCCCTCAAGAAGGGGCATTTTTGTTGAAATTTGAGAGATGAGTAGGATTCTACTAGTTAAAGTGGCATTGGAGGGTAGGGTAGGCAAGTGCTGCATTATGATTTTTATGGGCCCTAGGTATTTCTGCCATCATGGGCCCCTTACAACATAAAAAATAACATACAAATTATATTTTATAACTTATTTGATATAAAGATGAATATGTTAGTTAATAATGTATATTGAAATGTTTTCTTTTACCTAGAAGTCCTTTTCTTTCTTATTTTAAAATAAATTTAAACATTTTTGTGTACCCTAGGCACTGTCTTCCGGTGCCTTTTGGATTAGTAGGCAGAGAAGGTAGGGAAGTTTGGGCCAAGAACATTTTGGATAGAGAGAATAGCATATAGAGAAATTTCTAGGGGCATATTTGCTCAGGGAATTAAAAGGCTAGAGCAGGGAGTGCAGGAGAGTATGGCATAAGGGAGGCTGGTGAGGCATGCCATATTAAAATCATTAAATTCTTATAGAGGCCATTTTAAAATAGTAAATTAAATAACACGAATCTTAGTTAATGCTGATTTTCTTTTTTAAAGACAGTCTCACTCTATTGCCCAGGTTGGAATGCAATGATGCAGCCGTGGCTCACTCCAGCCTCAAACTCCTCAGCTCAAGCCATCCTCCCGCCTCAGCTTCCTGAATAGCTAGAATTGCAGGCACACACCACCATGCCCAGTTATTATTATTTTTTTCAGAGATAGGGTCTCACTATGTTGCCCAGGCTTAATGTTGATGTTTAATATAACGTAAATATATAATAGTGGAAGTTGGTGATTTCTGCCAAACTATGGCAGACGTAAAACGTAGGTTATGCACAATTCCATCTAAAGTTAGTATATACACTGAAATATTCACAGAGAAACTGATATAATGCCTGAGATTTGCTTCAGAATAATACAGGAGGTATAAATGAACAAGATTAGCCATGAATTCTCAATTAATGAAACCAGATTTGAGGTACATGGGGTTCATTTTATTATTCTGCCAACTCTTGTTTCTGACTTTCCATAATAAATAGCTTTTTTAAAAAACATTAAGCCAAGGTACAAAGAAGCATCAAAACCCAGAAGCCATGAAAAAAGATGATAGATTTGAGTTCATAAAAATAATAACCTTATATGACAAAAATAAGGCACACAAAACACTAAAAATAAAAAAGAAGACATAATTGCGATATGTATAATTTACAGATTTAATATTCTTAATATGATTGTGATTCTTATCAATCTAGAAAAAATTCCAAGACACCCAGAAGAAAAATTTGGCATGGCTCATGAATGGGATATTCATAAAATAACTTAAAATTCAAATAAAAATATAAAAACATACTAATTCTTAGTAGTAATCACACAAATGAAAATTAAAATGCCATATACTTTTCTTGTATCAGATTTTGTAAAAACAAAGTTAAAGTCAAATGTTGACAAAACTATAGAGGAAGTGACATTATCATTCTCTCAGACACGTTGGTAGAAATGTAAATTGGTAGAACCTTTCAATTTATTTACCATTTTAACTACCAATTCCATTTTTAAGAATATATCACAAGCTAGCATTTTCAAAACTGTGTAGTGGGATGTTGACAGATGTTACTTGAGTTTGTGTAAGTCTAAACTTAATTTTAAATGTAAATTTAAAAAACGCCATTTTAAAAGTTTCCCTTTTTAAAGTTTTTTCATTGCTTCTTCTTCTTCTTCTTTTTTTTTTTAATAGAGTTTATTTTTCAGAGAGTTTTACTTTCATAGAACAATGGAGTGGAAAGTACAGAGACTCCCATATATCCCTTGCTTCCTGTGATGGTTAATACTAAGTATCAACTTGATTGGATTGAAGGATACAAAGTATTAATCCTGGGTGTGTCTGTGTGGGTGTTGCCAAAAGAGATTAACATTTGAGTCGGTGGGCTGGGGAGGGCAAATCCACCCTTAATCTGATGGGCACAATCTAATCAGCTTCCAACAAATATAAAGCAGGCAGAAAAATGTGAAAAGGAAAGACTGGCCTAGCCTCCCAGTCTATATCTTTCTCCCATGCTGGATGCTTACTGCCCTCGGAACTTTGACTCCAACTGGCTCTCCTTGCTCCTCGGCTTGCAGACAGCTTATTGTGGGACCTTGTGATCATGTAAATTAATACTTAATAAATAAATTCCCATATATATATATATATATATATATATATATATATATATATACATACACACACACACATATATATATACATATATCCTATTATATCCTATTAATTCTATCCCTTTAAGAAAACCCTGACTAATATACCTCCTCACTGCCTCCCTCATTATCAACATCTTGAAGACACATATTATCTTAAGAATGCATTCCATGGTTAAACAAGTTTGATTTCTACAACCTTGGTATATGGTACTACTATACACTAGGACATACATCTCTAAGATGGTGAATAAGTCTTTCCTTATGTTATATGTCATGGAACCCTTTCATCAGAGAAAATATTTAAGTACTAAGGTTCTATAACACTTACTTTTAGAAATTATCTTAAAAAATCATCGGATGTGAGTACAAATATGTACATGAGAGGATGTTCACTGAAGTCATGTTTACCACAGACAAAAATTGGGAAGCATCTAAATATTTAATAAAAGGAAGGCGGTTACGTGATTCATGTTATAACCTGTAACCAGAATTTAAGGTGGATGATATTTACTAACATAAAAATTGCTGCAGTAGGATGATATGATTCTATACCTTGAAAACACTGAAGACTCCATCAAAAGCCTCCTGGAAGCAATAAACGACTTCAGCAACATTTCAGTACACAAAAATCAGTAGCATTTCTGTATACTAATAATGTTCAAGCTGAGAGTCAAATCAAGAACATAAACCAATTTACAATAGTCACACACACACCATGCACAAACTTGGGAATATATTTAACCAAGGAGGTGAAAGATGTCTACAAGGAGAACTACAGAACACTGCTAGGAATCATAGCTAATACAAACAAATGAAAAAATATTACATGCTCATGGATTGGAAGAATCGATATTGTTAAAAGGGCCATACTACCCAAAGTAATCTACAGATTAAATGCTATTGCTATCAAATTACCAATGTCATTTTTCATAGAACTGGAAAAAAAACTATTCTAAAATTTATATGGAAACAAAAAAGACACTGAATATCCAAAGCAAATCCTAAGCAAAAATAACAAAGCTGGAAGCATCACAGTACTCAACTTCAAACTAAACCATAAGGCTTCTGTAACCAAAACAGCATGTTACTGGTACAAAAACAGGTGCATAAACCAATGGAACAGAATAGAGAACCCAGAAATAAAGCCATGCACCTACAGCCATCTAATCTTTGACAAAGTTGACAAAATTAAGCAATGGGAAAAGGACATCCTATTCAATAAATGGTGATGGAACAGCTTGCTAGCCACATGCAGAAGAAAGGAAACTGGACCACTACCTTTCACCACATACAAAAATTAACTAAAAATTGATTAAAGATTTAAATGTAAGAACTCAATATATAAGAATGGTAGAAGAAAACCCAGGAAACAACATTCTGGACATGGGCCTTAGGAAAGAATTTATGACTAAGTTCTCAAAAGCAATTGCAACAAAAACAAAAATTGACAATTCGGACCTAGTTAAATTAAATAGCTCTGCACAGTGAAAGAAATTATCAACAGAGTAAATGGACAATCCACAGAATTGGTGAAAATATTTGCAAACTGTGTAACCAACAATTGTCTTATATCCAGAATCTATAAGGAACTTAAACAATTGAACAAGCAAAAAACTAACAGCCCAATTAAAAAATGGGCAAAATATATGAACAGACACTTTTTAAAAGAAGATATACAAGAGGCCAACAAACATAGAAAAAGTATTCATCATCAGTAATTTATCAGATAAATGAAAATCAAAACCATAATGAGATACCTTCTCACAGCAGTCAGAATGGCTATTTTTAAAAAGTCAAAAAACAACAGATGTTGGTGAGGCTGTGGAGAAAAGGGAATGCCTCTATACTGTTGGTGAGAATGTAAAGTAGTTCAGCCACTGTGGAAAGCAGTTTGGAGATTTCTTAAAGAACTTAAAGCAGAATTACCATTCAACCCAGCAATCACATTACTCGGTACATATCCAAAAGCAAACAAATTTTTCTACCAAAAAGACACATGCATTCACAATATTAAGCACTATCACTATTGTTAATAGTAAAGTTATGGAATCTATGTAGGTGCCCATCAATGGTGGATTGGATAAAGAAAATGTGGTACATATACACCATGGAATATCATGCAGCCATAAAAAAAGAATGAACTCATCTTCTCTGCAGCAACATGGATGCTGCTGGAGGCCATCATCCTAAGTAAATTAACGCAGGAACAGAAAACCAAATATCACATGTTCTCACTCATAAGTGGGAACTAAACATCAGGTACTCATGGCCATAAAGATAGCAACAATAGACAATAGTACTAGATGGGAAAGTGTGGAAGGGGGAGCAAGGGCTGAAATACTGACTGCTAGGCACTATGCCCAGTACCTGGGTGAGGAGATCAGTTATACCACAAACTTCAGCATCACACAATATACCCAGGTAACAAATCTGCACATGTACCCTCTAAATCTAAAATAAAAGTTGAAAGAGAAAAAAATAAATAATTTTTTAAAAAAAGCTACAATAAACTGCTAAGTAAAAGAAGCAGGGTAGGGAAGGACCATTTAAGCCCTATAGTGTCTAGTAATAATTATTGCAACTATATAAATGCACATATTATACATAATATAGATACATAAAAATAAATACAGAAAGGTATAACAAAACATTAAGAATAGTTACCTCAAGGTGGTAGGGTAACTATATTTTTCTGTATTACCTTTTTTAAAAAAAACCAGTAAACATGTATTAATTTTCCAATAGAAATATTTTTTAGAGGCAACATGTTTAAGCATCCTGATTTTGGAGAAATAAAGGATTTTAATCTATAGATGTCAGACGCATTCCATATTTATATAAAAATTAAGTCTGCAGACAAAAACTACAATTGTATGAAGAATCTATGAAGAGAAACCATGATGCCTACCTTCTGGAGAGAAGTGAAGAAAACATAACAAGCGTTGTGTGTGACTCAGCAGCGTAATGGAAGCAGTTAATTTCCAGATGCTCTATGCCTTTACGAGTCCATATAAGGGAGTACCTCTTCTCTCTGGAATACAAATAACATGGGTACACACATTTATTTAAAGGCTGGTTTTCAAAATCATTAATAGTATTGTTGGCATTTTTTCACTTCCAAACATCAATGAGTCGTTGCCAAAGAACTAGAGAGGATCAGGGTATTAGTATCTTCATCTTTCAGAAATACCATGCTGAAGTACCAGAAATAAAGAAAATGTTATATACTTTATTTTAATATGTTTAATAATATAATCAGAAGAAATGTATTTAATAAATTTAAAATTATTGATTAAAAATAGTAGTGTAATCTTGTATATCGACTCTCTACCAGACACAGTGCTAAATCCTTTATGTCTCATTTAATCCTCTCAACATCTTTTTTATTTGATATTTATTCAACAATATTTACTAGGCATTTGCTCTATGCCAGGTACTGTGGGAAGCACTGGAGATGTAATGGTGATCACTACCATGATACAAGACAGCTATTAACATCCCCACTTTAAAATGAGGTAATTGAGGCTCTGGGATTTGATATTAAATAGCCTAACTTCAAACTTACTTTCTATTATAGCCCAATTAAAAGGAGTTTGCCAGTCTTATCACCACCACCACTAAAAACAAAACAATAAACTCCAAACCTTTTAAATTAAAATGGAGAAAACATGAAAAAATACCCCAACAACTCATCTAAATGTAGTATAAAATACATACAAAATATCAACATATAGCCTTTATAATTTGCAATATCACCTACTTTAATCCTCACTGAATCTCATGATATAGGTGTTAGTATTACCATTGTGTAGATGAGAACACTGGCTTAGAAATGTTGAGCTTAAATCTGGATCTGCCTAATTCTAATGCTTAAAAACCTCAAAAAAAGAACAATAAAAAAAACCTTATGTTAAAATGGAGAAAGCAACAAAGAAGAAAGACAACTCAGTTAAGCAGCCTGATGTATGCACACACAAAAAACACACACAGCATCACACACCTGTGTGGATTGTAGTATTGACATTCAAACACCCACCACTATCTGGTAAATAGTATTACGGTGGGAGGAGGATGACAGGGGAAAGCAACTATCTAGGAAGGAGAAGCTGAATGAAAATCATCTTCAAATACAGATTGTAGCTATACAGGCTGCTTACTTTCAAGTGGGGTCTCATAGAAAAATAGCAGGAAATATTACCACTTACTTGCTTATGACCTTAGGAAAGTTACTTATCTTCTCTGGGCCACAGTTTCCTATTTGTAAGTGAGGATAATAACAGTATCTAACTAATAGAGGTGCTATAAAGATTAACATTCACAGAACACTTAAACTATCATTTTCAATAGTAAATGCTGTATATATGTGTATGTGTGTTTTAAAATAAATATCTGAGTGGGGTTAATTGTATTAATAGATCTCCTTCATGGAGCATATTACTGGTAGTTATATTTTATGTCTGTTAACATCTCAAGTAATCCTCACTTCAACCCTATGAGGCAGATATTATTATCACCTGGCTTTTAGATTCAAAAGGCAGAAACTTGATTTTATCAACTTCCCCAATCATTAGAAACTCAAAAGGGAAATTTTTTTGTTGTTCCAAAATGATAGTGAATGAATTGGATAAAACACTATTCATCCGTATCAAGTCTCTCTTAACTATCAAACCACTAAGAAATTACTTTAGTACTATAAAATTAAAGCATGGAGAATTGAAAACTCAAATTAGACCTTCCATCAAGCCATAGTCGTCTGTTTCTCTACTGTGTTAAAAATTTCCTCTTATATGATATGATACCTTGAGAAGGCACACCATCACCAATGTAGTATTTTTGCAAACAATATTTAACCTAGATTTAACAATAAAAAAATTTCAGAAATCACTAAACTAAAGTGACATCTTGCAAACAACTGGCCCAGGCTAATCAAAAATGCCAATGAGATTAGAGTCTAAAGGCTAGAACTTTATGTCCCACCAGGGATGGGCAAGTAATTTGTTTATGTTCTGGCATGAAGGTATTGGGAAGCTTCACAGAGATTCGAAATTTCACTTGAGAGCCCTGGCTTGTCCTAAAGACTGTTAGTTTATGGAAGATATTAGAGTTCTTAGGCAGAACGGAAGGAGTTGCTGTGAATAAACAATGAGAAAATAAAGGATTCTAAAGGGGGAGAGGTATCCAAATCAGTGTTTAGATGTGGTGAGTAGAATTGATACAGAGAAACAAGGGAAGGAGAAAAAGAATCTGAACCCTGGGAATTATACAACCCCTGAGAAATATACAGCAGGTATAGTTATGCACAAGATGATCTGCTGATATGAGGAGGCAATATCAGTACTTAGCTGTAATATTTATCTAGATTAACATTAATATCTTTAAAATATATTTTTACTGAGGATAGACAATAGATTTTAAAATTTATTTATTTATTTATTTATTTATTTTTTGTATAGCATATGTGACCAAAATGTTTGGTGATCATTGTTCTCAGGAATAAAAGAAAGACTTTTAGGTGCTGGCATGTACTAGGACATTTGTCCCTGCTCTTAGGTGTGAGGGCGACCGTGCAGTGCTTGGACAGTCCTCTGTGGAGGGGTCAGAGTTGACTGTGTGTTGTGCTGTTGTTAATTGGGAGGTATGATGTGTTCTGAAGCACATGTGAAAATAAGAGATGAGCTTATTGAGATTCATCAAATTCTGCTCAATGTTCTTGCTTATTTATACAGAAATAAATGATACTTTGAGAAGAAATGTGGTAACCATAGTCAGAGATGATGAAAATTCCTGGGTAAGAAACTTGAAGGACCTGGGGGCAAAGGGGGGCCACTCACTTTGGGGACTTGGGGGCCACTCACTTTGGCCCATGTGAGTAAAGAGAGCTGGGAAAGGGGAAGGAACAGCCTACAATATCCTTTTTGTGAAAAAAAAGATTTTTCCAGATCATGTATTGAGATGGTAGTGAGGAATGTGTTGCTTCCAGAGGAAGACATGGCAGAAAAGGGGATGGAAGTACCTCTGACTTCAGAATGCTATGTATGTCCAGTGCCAAGAGTGAGCTTGAGATTTTAACACAGTCATCACAGAGACCTGATAAGGCACGAGGCATCTGCCCTCCTTCACACTGCGGTGTCTATATACAACCTGTGACTGTCTCCCGTCTCCATTATCCCCAACTTTAGGTCCTCTCTACGTTGTGATGAGTGCCTGCTCAAAAGTCCTCACCAGGTCCTATCTGTGGAATCCAGCCCATTGGCATGGTTTGGTCAGCCCAAATTTGAATGTCTTTAGGCAGAACTCATACAATTCAGTTTGCCACAGGTCTGTCATTTCACATCATAAGTTTGTGTTTGTTTTCTGCCTGTCCCTTAAAGCTTTGGAATTCTCACACACAGGATGAAGTCCAGATTCACTGGCCCAGCACATAAAGGCCTGCTCCTGTGTGACTTACGTTTCACGGTAATATACTCGCAGGTGACTGCAGTTTTCTAAACTGTGTGCTTATCAAAAACATAAAAAGTAATAGATATATTTTGCTCATATGATGATCTCTGCTTTCCCTTTTTTGTCTGCTTATCTTTCAAGTTAGCTGAAATGTCATTTCCCCACTGACATGTCGTTCCTGAATCTTTGAGAGAAGAGAGATGTCTTCCTCTTTTGTGCTCATTCTTCACTTTATATGCTCTTTACTGTAGTATTTATAACATTATACTGATTATTATGTACAAATATCTAGAACCTAACACCATGCCTGCTATTTCATGGGTGGCCAATAAATGTTTTTGAATGGGTTAACAAAAATGTCAGCAACATGACACAAAAGGCTGAATTTTTTTTTTTTTTAGATTAAAGGAGGTTAAGCAAATATAACAACTAAATGCAACATATGAACTTTGGCTGGACCTTAGATCAGGAGGAAAAAGACAGCTGTAATTAATGGACAACTGGGAAATTTTAATATTGATTTAAAGACTCTATTAAAAACACATTTAAAACTATCTTAGGTAGTTTATTCCTTTAGATAAAATTATTCATTCATGCATTTGTAATCATAATATATTAAATACCTATTCAGTGTGATAAGTCTGCAGATAAAAATTCTTGCAAGTCACAGAACCTAAAATACAGCCTTGGTTTGGCCAAGAGGGTCAGGTGAAGGGTAGTAAGGACCCTTCTATCTCAGTCTGGCAAGTTAGCAAAATAACTAAAGCATCATCTGTTACATTTCGGGACTCAGACCATCTGCCTACTGAAGTATTTTCCCTTCTAATGGAAGGGAAAAATTCAGACTGTTGGAGCAGGTTCACTGCTTTATGCAGCCTTCAGTAAAGTCTTACAAGAAAGAATGGAAGGTCAGGAAGCAGTGAAGGAAGAAAAGATGTCTTTGCCAATAAAGCTACTTTTTATCTGTGGCTGAGAATAGGAGATCTGGACATTCATAAGAGTGAAGAAGCCAAATTACAAATGCTTTATAATTATCTTGTATCTATTTTTTGAATAGGTTATTCACATGACATAGAATTGGAAAGACAAAAAAGGGAGTAAAAAAATCTCTCTCCAATCTTGTCCCCTAGCCATCTGTTTTTTTCACTCCCTAGAGGCAACCCCCATTAGCACTTTCATATGTCCTTCCAGAGATGTTCAATGCATTGCCATACTACACATACATTTCCACAAATGAAGCAGGTTATGCATAATGCTCTATACCTTGCTTGCCTCATGTAAGATGTTTCGTCAACTGATCATATCAGTACATACAAAGCTGCCTTATCATTTTAAGAGCATCATTGTATAAAGCTTACATGATAAAACCATAGCGTAGACAAGAATGCAAGAGGACATAACCATATTCTTTTATATAAAGACTGTACCACTAAAAACATAGAGTACACAAGAATGCAAGAAAATATAATAGATGTTTTCCCATGCAAATAAATAAGGAAGGCACTGGCTACTAGGCAGGAAAGAGTTTGGAGGGGCTGTGATTGAGGTATCTCAGTACTGAGTATCAAAAACAAAGGCTAAGAAAGGTACTTGGGAAGATTTGTCTGAAGACATTTTGAAGCCTAAACATTCCAGTTTATTGTGGCAAAGCATGTGAAAAGTTATTAAGGCTTCTGTCATGAGAGGGGTGCAAAAGTGGCTAAGACTAAGTTGCAAGACATAAAGAAGACTGGGATTTGAAGGGTAAGGAATACATGGTTCTCACAATTGGAAATTACAGCAAGTACATGGCAGTGGAGCCAGTGTATGAAGTCCAGAGGCTAAGCAAGCAAAACTAACATAAGTAGATGCTGGCACATGGTACCAAAAGGCCAGCGGCCAAGCAGTTACTCAGCAGAGGCCAGCAAGGACAGAAAAGAGTATGCAAACCCATACATACCATACATATTGATGATACCTCGTGATATGTCAGTCTCCCTCAGGAACTTGAGGAAGAGTAAAAGGAAAGAAGAAGTCAGGTATGGTGGCTCACGTCTGTAATCCCAGCACTTTGGGAGGCTGAGGTGGGAGAACTGCTTGAGCCCAGGAGCTCGACATCACCCTAGGTGACATGGCAAAACTGCATCTCTACCAAAAATACAAAAATTAGCTGCATGTGGTGGTGCACGCCTCTAGTCCCAGCTATGCGGGAGGCTGACATGGGAGTATGGTTTGACACCAAGAGGCAGAGGTTGCAATGTGCCAAGATTGTGCCATCGTACTCCAGTCTGGGCACCAGAGCCAGACTCTGTCTCAAAAGAAAAGAAAGAAAAGAAGAGTAGAAGTGACAGAAGTAAGAGATATGAGTAGAATCTTAGTTTAAAGCTGAAATTAATTTTAATTCAGATATGACCAAATAACTTCAAATTTGTCTGTGGAAATGTTATTGACGAAGGTACCAAGAAAAGACATTGACATCAATCAATTTTTTGATATAGGCAAACAATGTTTTACACATTTAAGATCAATAACTACAAAACTTAAACTTACATAGCCAGTTCTTAGCAGTGTTACAAGGATTCAATGACATAGGTGTGAGAAAATAGAATGGTGTGATTTTCTGATTACAATTTCTTTGACTTTTCCCCAAGTTTTGGGACCTTTACTGCAGTCCCATATGCAGAAGCCATAGATTCCTTCTTATCTTATACAGACTCACTTCCAAAGAGCATTAACTTTGAAATAAGTGATTTTTGAATTCAAATTCCACTTTTGTCATGCACTAGTTGTATGAATTTGGGGAAATAACTTCTCTGAATCTCTGAGTCTTCATCCATAAAATATAGAAGTCAAAAATTGTTTCATATATGTATTATGTAAGATAATACAATATACAATACAATTAAAAAAACCACATCTGGCTCATGGTTGGTGGACCTATCTCCTTTCTGTAAAGTTTATTTATTTATTATTATTTTATTATTATTATTATTTTTTAAGACAGGGTCTCACTCTGTCACCTAGGTTGGAGAGCAGTGGTGCAATCATGGCTCACTGCAACTTTGGCCTCTGGGCTCAAGTGATCTTCCCACCTCAGCCTCCTAAGTAACTGTGACCACAGGTGACAGCCACCAGGCCCAGCTAATTTTGTTTATTTTTGGTAGAGAAGAGGGCTTGTAATATTGCCCAAGCTGGTCTCAAACTCCTGAGTTCAAGCCATCCTCCTGCCTCTGCCTCCTAAAGTGCTATGATTACAGGTGTGAGCTATCATGCTCAGCCTTTCTTTAAAGTTTAAACTGTGTTACCTAGCTTTTTTAATTAATTAATTTTTTGAGACAGAGTCTCACTCTGTCACCTAGGCTGGAGTATAGTGGTATGATCTCAGCTCACTGCAATCTCTGCCTCCCAGGCTTAAGCCATCCTCCCACGTAAGGCTCCTGAGTAGCTGGCACTACAGGCATGTGCCACCATGACTAGATAATTTTTGTGTTTTCTGTAGAGACAGGGTCTCACTTTGTTTCCCAGGCTGGTCTCAAACTCCTGAGCTCAAGTGATCCACCCACCTTGCCCTATCAAAGTGCTGGGATTACAGGCATGAGCCACTGTGCCCGGTCAGTTGCCTAGCTTTTGATTTGGAATATTTGATCATCTCATCATATGTCCTGACTAAAAGATTGAACTCAGTAATATATGACTCCTAGTTATTGTTCCCAGGTTTACTGAGTAATAAACATTCTTATATGCAGTGAAAGAAGCATAATATAAGCATTTAAATATAAAAGCATTTAAATATAAAATATATGATACATAAACAGAAATCTCCTCCAGTCTTACTCTCTGAGATTGAGTTCAAGAGTTGGATATATAATTTCCCACTTTCTCCAAATAGATATTGTCATTTTTAAAGATATTTGCCTCACATGTGTATACCTATGTAACAAACATGCACATTCTACACACGTACCCCAGAACTTAAAGTATAATTTAAAAAAAGATATTTGCCTCAAATCCAACAAATGTTAAAAAGAAGAAACTTCATAATAGATAATACAAATCAACAGTATTAATTATTCATTAAAGATGGTAAACTGAACAGACACACTTAACTCTATCACTTTCCAAAACCAAACTAAAATACAATTTTATGTTAAGTATTTTATTAAAAAGCAAAAACAAGGCGGGGCACAATGGCTCATGTCTGTAATCCCAGTGCTTTGTGAAGTCAAGTCAGGACATCACTTGAGGCCAGGAGCTTGAGGCTAGCCTGGGCAACACAGCAAGACCCTGCCTCTATAAAATATTTTAAAAAGTAGCCAGGCTTAGTGGCACACACCTGTAGTCCCAACTACTTGAGGGGCTGAGACAGGAGGATTGCTTGAGCCCAAGAGTTCCATGTTATAATGAGCTATGTTAGCACTGTACTCCAACCTGGCAACAGAATGAGACCCTGTCTTTTAAAAAAAAGCAAAACAAATAAGGAAAAGGAGAATGAGACATAAGTGACAGTAACTACAATTTGGAAGCTACAAAGCAAGACTAACTGACTTAGCAGACCCAAGCAAGCTGGTTCCTAAACCAGCAGTTGGTAATGATAACCTAGGAAGCAATTTTGTACTACAGTTTCCAAAAGACTTAGGAATTGGTGACAGCCAGTGCTTACGGAAGTGAGATAAAGGTGAGACTATGAACAAAATTGGTTAGAAATTTATTTAAGAATTAGATATTTTCTTTAGGGGAAGAAAAGAATAGGTGGCAAAAACAAATAAGAAATTAAAAACAAAAGAATTAGACACTTTCTAATTAGCTGCCACCATTCACAACTGGCCAAGTACTGTTCCCTCTCTCAGCCTAACAGAAGACTAAAAATTCACTCTTTGGACTGAGTAAAATAGAGGGTTCTTGAACTGGGGATTTTTTGTTTGTTTGTTTTTGAGATGGGGTCTTGCTATGTTGTCTAGGCTAGAGTGCAGTGGTGTGATCTCAGCTTACTGCACCCTCTGTCTCCTGGGCTCAAGTGATCCTCCCGTCTCAGCCTCCCAAGTATCTGGGACCAAAGGCATGCACCACCATACCTGGCTAATTTTTGTATTTTTGTATCTTTTTTTCAGTAGAGATGGGGTTTCACCATGTTGGCTGGGCTGATCTTGAACTCTTGACCTCAAGTGATCCACCTGCCTTATCCTCCCAAAGTGCTGGGATTACAGGTATGAGCCATGGTGCCCAGCCTTGAACTGGGGAATTTTGAAGGGCAGGGTACTCTACTGAAAAGAGAAAAACTGAATGAAATTTTATTTGCTAAATATTGAGACTCTAAATCCTCTTCTACTTGGTTCACACAATGCTAGCAGCCCATCTTATAGCCTCTAGATAGGAAAGTGGAAGAAGATTCTTCTTTGGTGAATCTGACTGGCCAAAAAGAAAGATAAGATGTTCAATGAAACAATATTAGGGGTTCCTGTATAAAACAGCAGACAGATCTAGGAAATTCATAGTCATTAAGCCCCAATTACATGTTATCAAGTTATCCACTTCCTTACTACTTTAACTATTCAGCCAAGGACCACTAGACTTCTGAGGAAAGCCCTTAACAGGAAAAATGGAGGCTAAAACAAACAGAAAATAAGACTCCTTAGGGATATAAACTTTCAACAACAACAAAAAAGTTTCTAAGATATAAGAGAACTACATCCATGAAACAAGGACAGATTGTCTAAACAAAACAAAAGAACATTCAGGGAACAAGAAAATACTGCTGAGAAACAAAATAATGATAGACATGAAGACCTCAATAGAGAGGTCAGAAGATCTCCCAGCAAGTAAAGACACTAAGAAAAGAAACGTGGGAGAGAAAGGACATGAAAATTAGAATATCAGTCTGGGAGGTTCAACATCCAAATAACAGAACGAGAGAACCAACAAAATTAAAAAAAAAAATTTATAAACATTTTCCTCCTCTAAAGAACGTGAACTTTCAGATTAAAAGGGCTCATTGAGTACCTCACTAAATGAATGAAACTATGTCTCCAAAAAAGCATATCCCAATAAAATTTCAGATCTCTGATAGAAAATCTTAATAGCTTTTAGAAAGGAAAAATAGATAAAACAGAAATCAGGATGTCTTTCAACTTTTCAACACTGGAAGCTAAAAGATAATGGAGGGAAGCCATAAAAATTCAGAGAGAAAATGAACTCCAAACCATTCTTTTTTTTTTTTTCTTAATTAAAGGCCATCTTTAATAAGCATTTTGGTGCCTAACAATTTAGACTACATTAGTAATTAACTGAGCTATAAAAGCATTAAAGATATGATACTGTCCTATAAGAGCCAAACCAGAATTCTATACTCAGCCACAATATCAATCAAATGTCAGTCAAGAACAAAGACATCTTCGGACAGGCAAGATCAACTCAAGAAGGACAAGACATGAAAACTGGGAGATCCATGTCAAAACAGGGACAAAAAGAAGCCTCCAGTTGATTGTGAAAAGGGATCTGTACCATGTGGGACACAGTTTGCAGCCAAATCAGAAATAAGTACATGGGTAGCAAAGCAAATGACAAGACAATTATTAATCTTAGGAAAAGCAGAGTTAGATGCAGGATATGGTTCAGCCATGAACTGAGTTTATATCATCATAATAACATGCGTAATTGAATATAAAACTTACCAAAATCATTATGTAACTATATAGAAATAAAGGTGTGCTTGTGGCAGTGGGGTAGGAGAAAATAAAGAGATCTAAGTCTATAGCTTCCATAGTAAGGATTTAGTAAATGATCTGTGAAACTGAAAAAAAAAAATCAAGAAGTAGAAATATAATCATGTGATTTAGAGCTATTCTGTTTTAGAATTACCAAAAGACACAGTTAAAAAAGAATTCCGTCTGGGGATTGGAAAATGATGGAAGGAAGTTTAGAGCAGGGTAGTCTTGTAGGACTACCTAACTTTCAAAATAATTTGGATGTGTACTTTGATAAATTTTTTAAAAAGCACAAAATTAACCTTAATAATGTGGAAATTTAGTAGGCATTTATAAATTTTTTTTTTTTGACAGGGAGTCTTGTTCTTGTCACCCAGGCTGGAGTGCAATGGCATGATCTCAGTTCACTGCAACCTCCGCCTCCCGGGTTCAAGCAATGATTCTGCCTCAGCCTCTCAAGTAGCTGGGATTACAGGCATCCACCATCACGCCCAGCTAATTTTTTTATTTTTAGTAGAGACGAGGTTTCTGCATGTTAGCCAGGCTGGTCTCGAGCTCCTGACCTCATGATCCACCAACCTTGGCTTCCCAAAGTGCTGGGATTACAGGCCTAAGCCACTGCGCCTGGCTGGCATTTATAAATTCTTAAGTGTGCTGCATATGAATTGCTGTGTCATACAGGTTTATAAGAGAAATTTCTAGAAAACAGGTATTGCACCAGACAAGTATCTGCCATGGAAGCCAGCATATGGCAGATACGTAAACATTACTACTTTACTTGGTAACCATGACAAAAACAGGCACTACTGTGGGTAGGAGCATAGGTTCTAGACTAGATTCAAATCCTGGCTCTATTTCTAAGTATATAATCTTGGATAGGCTATTAAGCCTCTTTTTGCTTAAGCTCCCTTATCTGTAAAATCTTCATTTCATAGGAATGTGATGATTGTTAAGTGATATATGAATAGTAATTAGCAAAATATCTGAGACATAGTAAGTAGCTAATACTTGTTAGTAATTTTTATTTAGTATTCCAAAATTCGTAACTTTGGATCATAAGGATCATGTCCACTGCACCTCTTCCTACTCCTACACAGTGTAGGGATGACAAAATGTCCCTACACTGATCTTGGGACATTTTGTTTCCCACAAATACCTTGTTCAACCACTCAACATAGATCAAACTCACTTACCCTAAAGACAATCATGCCTGATTAACTACAAAACATAGGCTAGAAATAGATGTCATATCTGAAAGCGCATCTCTTTTCTTTTCCATCCCTTTTTTCCTTTAAGGCAGTCTAGAGCAGGATTTGTAATGAGGAGACCTAGGTTTAAGTAGGTCATTTAGCCTGAGTATCCATTTTCTCATCTGTAAAGTGGAGATGATTGCATCTACTGGAGTAGATGTTTGTTGTCTGACTTCCCACCATTCTTTCTTGCTACTTCTGGTAGCCATATATGAATTTTCCTTTGGAAATCTTACCACAGCTCTAGAGGTGTGTCTAGCTGCCAAAGTCAATCAGCATATCCTTCTCTCTCTCTCTCTCTCTCTCTCTCTCTCTCTACAGTGATGGGGCACTTAGCCAAATCAGGGCCAGTGATGCTCAAAACTGTCAGGGCTACCAAGATTGGAGTTAACAATGCAGCTAATCCAGAGAGAAAGAGCTGGGAGCCTCATATTAGCCTAGATAGGCTCACATTCCATCCTATCCTCATCATGAGGATGAACGTATACATTTTCTCAATTAAAAATATCCAATTAAAAATTTAAAAATTTGTGTGTGTGTGTGTGTGTGTGTGTTGTGTGGTGGGAGGGCTTAAGGCAGTGTGTGTGGGGTGGGGGAGTGTTCTTACCTATAACCAAAGGAGTCTTAACTCTTGCCTGCCTTATAGGTATTATCTACAATGTTTCTGGGATTAATTGTGATGATAAATGTAAAAATATTTGGTAAACTTAAAGCAGCATGCAAATGGTAACTGTTATAATATTAACATAATTTTGTAATAAAACAAGCCTGATGTCTTCACAAAGCAAGGTATGCCTTGTAACAGTTATAAATAATTTTTATAAAAACCAAAGCACCCTGTTAAAAGTCTGGGCATGTTGGATATTATTTGAGAATATACATTTTACATAAAATATAAGAATGTGCAGTTGTTGCTCAAATCATTCCAGATTATGCCTCTGACAGTAGCTCATTTGCCTTTCTTATACATCAAACATTAAAGGTTAAACTAGTACCCTGCAAATCTCTATTTTTATCCTGTGATATTTATGCTCCATGAACTTACTTAAACCTTTATGAAAACATGTATTCTGTACTAATTATTTAATTTTACCAGGCTTAATTAGTACAGTCTGGAGAAGTACAACTGTTTTATTATTTATAAATAAAACATTAATTAATGGGAAATTGAAAAAAGGTACGGAGTACATATTTTTAAAAAGCTGATTTTCACAAAAATCAGTGGGGCGTGGTGGCATGCACCTGCAATCCCAGCTACTTGGGAAGCTGAGGCAGGAGAGTCACTTCAACCTGGGAGGCAGAGGCTGCAGTGAGCCAAGATAGAGCCACTGTACTCCAGGCCTGGGCAACAGAGTGATACTCTGCATAAAAAAAAAAAAAAAAAAAAAAGAAAAAAAAATCTGATTTCATAAACTTGTAAAATAAAATACTTGAGTCAGAATAAAAATTGGAAGTAAATGGATATTCTAAATGAGCTCACAGGCTTTTAAAAAGCATTTCTTTTCTTAAATATATCTATCTATTTATGTCCATAGGATTAATTTGACTGGCACTTCTTTTCTTTCTTGCTAAAGGTAAGATAAACTTCAGCTCAACTACTGTTTGATTTCTCAGAAGCTGAGCAAGTGAAGTTGAAATAAATGCTGTTTTACAGTATTTGTTTCATCTGATACATACTTGGTTTTATTTCTAGGTTAGGCTCTTTTAGGTAAAGGGTCAGATAATCAGCTAATGAGGCTGACTTTTTGTCTCCCCCTCTATTATCATTACCTAATGACAGTGAATGTAATAATGTGAAAATCATCATAAACATGAATGTATACATTTTCTCAATAAAAATATCCAAATAAAAATTTAAAAATTGAGCTATGACTTTTTTTAAGAGAGAGAAAATAATGACACAAGAATGATATTCTTGAATTCAAGATAAATTAAAGATGCCCTATTGTTTCTGATCTAAAAAGGTATATATAACTTTGACCCACTAAAGTTAGTTTTAGATGACATTTAGTTGGACTAAGAATTCTGATGAAACTAATATGTGTATTCAAAATAGTGTGGAACAAAAGATATCCTATAAATATTTTGTGCAAAGGCAATGTCCATGGAATAAGTATAAAGTTTCCAAACTGCTACTGAGAAAGTCAAATAATTATCCAGGTATATAAGTTTTGTGTGTTGTCTCCTTCCCTACAATTACATTTTAAAGTAGGAAAACGTAGGAGTCTGAATATGAAGATAGATTAAACTGCAGATTAAGATCAAATTTCAAAAAAATCAGCAACTCCTAGAAACTAGTGAAATTTATTTATTTTATGGAGTGTAACTTTTTATCAAGATAGAATTGTTTTCATTAAAGAAATATATGAAAATGGTTAAGTAAAATCAAATGGCTTCAAAAGTCTTACAGTGAAAACAACAGTCCTGCTAGTTGTTCTTTCCAGAGGCAAGCACTTTTCATTCTCTTAGCTTTTCCTTCTGGTAGTTACCTTCATAGGTTTTTGTGAATTATTATTTTTTCAGTTTTTCAAGTGAATGTATATATTAATACATGTAGTTTAAAAAAGCCTCTTCAGTTTATAACGAATACTAACAGTCCCCTGCCCCATCTCTCCTAATTCTCCAGAGCAATGACTTTTAACTCTTTTAGCAATGTCTTCTATTTTTTCCTCACATAACTACTTAGTCATTTCTTGATTATTTTATATATTATATAGTGATTTCTTGATATGACAGATGAGGATTTAGCTCTTACACCATCACTGTCTTCACTTTTTCTCCCATATTGTTTCCAAAGTAGTTACCAGATTTAGGGGCTAAACAGTTATCACATCATTATGATTATCTACATATTGCTCATGGTTGAGAAAAACAGCGTATTATGTTCTTACTTCCTATCCTGTCCTTTTTCTGCCCTAGAATTAATGATTGTCTAACCAACCCTTCCCCCTTGTTTTTTTACTTTTGCTTTATCTTCAATGAACTTCTTTCCACATGTCCCACATCTGGCAATAACCTATTATTATTTTTAAGAGAAGGGATCTCATTATGGTGGCCAGGCTGGTCTGGAACTCTTGGGCTCAAGCCATCCTCTTGCTTAGCCTCTTGAGTAGCTGGGACTACAGGCATGGGCCATTCCACCCAGCTAACCTATTAATACTTTTATTGTTTTTTTTTTTTTTTTTTTAAGCCAGCTCCATAGCTGGAATATTGCTTGTGTTGGATCCTTTTGCTGATTAAGTGCAGTTGAATAACTTTCTTTTTAGAATTCTGAAGGCATGGTTCCATTGTTTTCAGATTCTTTTTTAAGACAGAGTCTCTTCTGTCACCCAGGCTGGAGTGCAGTGGCACAAACACCTCGACTCACTGTAGCTTTGAACTCATGGACTCAATTGATCCTTCCATCTCAGCCCTCTCATTAGATGGGACTACAGGTGTGTGCCACAATGCCCAGCTAACTTTTGTATATTTTGTAGAGACAGGGCTTGACCATGTTGAAACTAATGAAATTTAACAAACATTTATTGAGTGTATTCTAGGTAACTAAAGTAGTGCTAGGTACAATAGGAAACAGAACAATGAATAATACACAGGTCAGGTCCTTGAGGCACTTGCAAGCTGTGGAATAGTAAGTTATGTAAAATAAGAATGACAACATTCTCCTTTAGAACTGAACATTATAAATGAAGCTAAAAGCTTAGTTATATAAGTCATTTTACATTCAAATACTTTAGTCCATATTTGCTCAGGTCAATCCGATTACCATCAGTCTTGTATACCTTTATAAATACGTATCACATTACACTGTAGAAATTTGCTTATGTATCTGCCATCTCGGCTAGCCTGTGAGCTTCTCCACAGTGAGGAAGAACTAGAGGCCATAGTATGGAGTCTAGCATAGAGTACATGCACAATAATTGAATGAATCAATAAAGCAGATTGTTAGATGTGTTATCAGTGAAATAAATGCAAAGTGAGAATGAGAAAACCAAACAAGGAATAGTTTAATTCTCATTAGAGAGCTTGGAGAAAGCAGCAAAAAGAGAGTGGCATTTTAAAAATATTGAGGCTGGGTGTGGTAGCTCATACCCAGCACTCTGGGAGGCCAAGGCAGGAGGGTTGCTTTAGATCAGGAGTTCAAGACCAGCCTGGGTAACATAGTGAGACTTCATCTCTTAAAAAAAGAGTTGGGATTGGTCGCTCACGGTGGCTCAAGCCTGTAATCCCAGCACTTTGGGAGGCCGAGGTGGGTGGATCAGGAGGTCAAGAGATTGAGACCATCCTGGCCAGCATGGTGAAACCCCGTCTCTACTAAAAATACAAAAACTAGCTGGGCATGGTGGCGTGCACCTATAGTCCCAGCTACTAGGGAGGCTGAGGCAGGAGAATTGCTTGAACTCGGGAGGCAGAGGTTGCAGCGAGCTGAGATCGTGCCACTGCATTCCAGCCTGGCACCTGGCAATGGAGTGAAACTCTGTCTCAAAAAAAAAAAGAAAAAGAAAGAGTTGGAATTTTAATATATAGAAATAGAGGAAAGAGAGAGTAGGCAAAGGTGAAAAAGTACTGGGAATGCTTTAAAAATATTTATAATCCAGTACTTTTAGAATTCCAGGCGTTTGTGATTGATTGATAGATACATTAGTGATATCTTGGGGTTAGTCTAGATGTTTCTTCTAGACAAGTTAGTAGGGATCTGAGTGGATCTGCTTTCCCAGACCTGTACAAGTAGGGGACAAATACAGTTACCACAAAAATGGCCCTTGGGAACCTATCCACATGACAGGACACAATTCAGATGTCTGTAACAAGCTTGTTCAATGCATGGCCTGCAGGCTGCATGAGGCTCAGGATGGCTTTGAATGCAGCCCAACACAAATTCATAAACTTTCTTAAAATTTTATAAGCTATTTTTGGTAATTTTTTTTTTAGTTCATCAGCTATCATTAGTATTAGTGTAGTTTATGTGTGGTCCAAGACAATTCTTCTTCCAGTGTGACTCAGGGAAACCAAAGAGATTAGACACCCTTGGTCTATAATAATTTGGAATAATAGAACTATTTACTAAGTTATATTCCATTGAACAATATACACTTAGAGAAATGCAATACATGCTTGCAGAATGCAGTTCAATCCAGTATATTTTACCAAATTAATTTGATCACAGAACTCCTTTGCTATGAAATTCCTATTAGCATTTTGGTTTGAAAATTTTTTTTAGTTTCCCTACATTTAAAATGTAAGGTATCAAATAGAGACAAAAAAATGCAAAGGAACAATGAAATGAAAAGTTACTTCTCTGAAAAGACAAACAAAATCGATAAACCACTAGCCAGTCTAAGAAAAGAAGACAGAAAATCCAAATAAACACAATTAGAAATGAAAAAGGAGACATTACAACTGATACCACAGAAATACAAAAGATTATCAAACTATTATGAACAACTATATGCTTACAAACTAGAAAACTTAGATGAATGGATACATTCCTAGAAACATAACAACCTCCTGAGTTTGAACCAGGAAGAAATGGAGCCCCTGAACAGATTAATAATGAACAGCAAGATTAAGTCAGTAAATTAAAAAATGTCCCAACAGGGCTGGGGGTGGTGGCTCAAGCCTGTAGTGCCAGTATTTTGGGAGGCCAAGGCAGGTGGAATGCTTAAGCCCAGGAGTTCAATGCTTAAGACCAGCTTGGGCAATATGGTGAAACTCCGTCTCTACAAAAAATACAAAAATTAGCTGGGCATGGTGGTGCATGCACCTGTAGTCCCAGCAACTTGGGAGGGTGAGATGGGAGGATAACCTGAGCCTGGGGGTGTCGAGGCTGCAGTGAACTATAACTCAGGCTGTCTCTCCAGCCTGAGTGACAGAGTGAGACCCTGTCAAAAAAAAAAAAAAAAACCTGACAAAAAAAACTCCAAACAAAACAAAAGTGCAGGACTAGATGAAAATCAAGTAAGGCATAATTCTATCTAACTCATTCTATGAGCTCTGTATGGCACCAAAACCAGACACGGACACAACAACAACAACAAAACTACAGACTAATATTCCTGATGAAGATAGATGCAAAAAATCTTTCACAAAATACTAGCAAACAGAATCCCAACAGCACATCAAAAACATAATATACGATGATCAGGCAGGATTTATGCAAAGATGATTCAACATACACAAATCAATAAATGTGATACATCACAAAACAGAATTAAGGACAAAAATCATATGATCACCTCAATAGATGTAGAAAAAGCATCCAATAGAATTCAGCACCCCTTCATGATACAAATCCTCAACAAACTAGGCATAGAAGGAACATACTTCAAAATAACAAAGGCCATATATGACAATCCCACAGCCAACATCATACTTGGTGGGGAAAAGTTGAAAGAATTGCCTCTAAAAACTGGAACAAGATAACGATGCCCCCATTCACCATTCTTATTCCACATAGTACTGGAAGGTCCTTGCCAGAGCAAACATGCAAGAGAAAAAAATAAAAGGCACCTGAATCGGAAAAGAGAAAGTCAAATTATCCCTGTTCACTGATGATATGATCTTGTATCTAGAAAATTCTAAAGACTCCACCAAAAACCTCTTAGATTTGATAAATTAATCAAGTAAAGTTTCAGGATACAAAATTACCGTACAGAAATCAGTAGCATTTCTATATAACAATAATGACATAGTAAAGGACCAAATAAAGAAGGCAATCCCATTTACAATAGCTACAAAAAACCCACACTGAAACCTAGAAATATATTTAACCAAGGTGAGATGTCTCTATAAAAAGAACTGATGAAAAAATGGTTGGTGACACAAACAAATGGAAAAACATCCTTTGCTTATAGATTGGAAGGATCAGTATTGTTAAAATGACCATACTGCCCAAAGCAATCTAAAGATTCAACGCAATCCCTATCAAATTAGCAGCACCATTTTTCACAGAATTAGAAAAAGAATCCTAAAATTAATATACATCTTTTAAGACCCATATTAATGAAATCAATTGTATGCAAAAAGAATGAAGCTGGAGACGTTACATGACCTGACTCCAGTTTACACTACAAGCTGCAGCAACCAAAATAGCATGGTATTGGTATAGAAACAGACACAAAGATCAATGGATCAGAATAGAGAACTCATATACATACAACCAACTTATCGCCAACAAAGTCAACAAAAATATACACTGAGAGGTTGGGTGTGGTGGCTCATGCCTGTAATCCCAGCACTTTGGGAGGCCGAGGCTGGCAGATCACTTGAGGCCAGGAGTTTGAGACCAGCCTGGCCAGCACAGTGAAACCCTGTCTCTACCACAAATACAAGAATTAGCCAGCTGTGGTGGTGCATGCCCGTAATCCCCGCTACTTGGGTGGCTGAGGCACGAGAATCTCTTGAGCCCAAAAGGCAGAGGTTGCAGTGAGCTGAAATTACGCCACTGCACTCCAGCCTGGGACAGAGTAAAATTCTATCTCAAGAAAAAAACCAAAATACATTGGAGAAAGCACAGCCTATTCAATAAGTGCTACTGAGAAAATTAGATAGCCATATGCAGAAGAATGAAACCAGATCCATACCTATCACCATATACATAAATTAACTCAAGATGGATTAAATACCTAAATGTAAGATCTAGAACTATAAAATCCTAGAAGAAAACCTAGGAAATCTCTTCTGAACATTGACCTAGACAAAGAATTTATGAGTAAGTTTCAAAGACAAATGCCAGAAAAACAAAAACAGACATATAGGACTAAATTAAACTAAAAAGATTCTGCACAGCAAAAGAAACAACAGAGTAAACAGACAATCTACAGTATGGGAAAAAATTCTGTAAACAATCATCCAAAAAAGGGCTAATATCCAGAATCTACAAGGAACTCAAACAACTCAACAAGAAAAAAAAAATAACCCCATTAAAAAGTGGGCAGAGTACATGGGCAGACATTATTCAAAAGAAGACATACAAGTAGCTAACAAACATATGAAAAAATCCTAACATCATTAATCATCAGAGAAATAATAATTAAAACCACAATGAGATACCGTCTTACCCCAGTCAGAAGGGCTATTATCAAAAAGTGAAAAACAACAGATGTTGGAGAGGATGTGGATAATAGAAAATGCTTATGCACTATTGGTAGGAATGTAAATTAGCACAACTTTTATGGAAAACAGTACAGAGATTTGTTCAAGAACTAAAAATAGAACTACAATTCGACCCAGCAATCCCACCACTGAGTATATACCCAAAGGGAAAGAAATCATTATATCAAAAAGATACCTGCACTCATGTTCATTGCAGCACGATTCATAATAATAAAGATGTGGAATCAACTTAAATATCCATCAACAGAGGACTGGATAAAGAAAATGTGATATATATATGCCATGGAATACTACTCAGCCATAAAAAAGAATGAAATTGTATCTTTTGCAGCAACATGGGTGAAACTAGAGGTCATTATGCTAAGTGAAATAATTCAGAAAGAGAAAATAAAATACTGCATGTTTTCACACAAGCGAGGGCTAAATGATGGGAACACTAGGACATATAGTGTGGAATAACAGACATTAGCAACTACAAAACGTGAGAGGGCGGGAAGTGGTGAGGGTGGAAAAATTACCTACTGGGGACATTGTTCATTATTCAGGTGGCAAGTACAATACAAGCCTAGACTTTACCACTACACAATACCTGCATGTAAAAGTCTGCACTTATACCCACCAAATATACAAAAATTAAAAGAAAAAAATTTAAAGAGTTACTTTGGCCTCATCTATTACTTCAGAGGACATAAACATGGTTCTTTAGAGTGGTTAATTTGAATAATTTTTATACTAACCTTTGGGGGTAATATTTAGTCTCTCTCTCTCTCTCTCTTTTTTTTTTTAGCATGGTTTGAGTTGTGAAGAAAATTGTCTATGTTTTCAAAGGTGTACCCTGATGCTTTTCTCATTAAGTGAAGATGTGTAACTATAGTTCCATCTAAATGCTTTTAAAACCTGAAAACAAAAAATAACAAAGCACAAGCTCACAAAAACTGATATGGTTTGGAAGACTAATCAACTTAATCTTACTAAACACTCTGATGTAAAATAAGCTTCTATCTTATATGTACAATTTTTCTCCTTTTTCCTTTTAAAATATTTTTATTATTAGCCATCAACATCATGTTTTTCTATTTGTTCATCCATTCATTTATTATTATAACAAGTATTATTGAATGTCAACTATGAACCAAGTACTATGCTAGCTTCTGGGTTAAATTTTTTTAAGAAATATGATGATTTTATTTAAGAAATGTAAGGTATCACTACACTTTAACTTAAATCTTGAGTCACTGAATTTGTCTATTTCAAGCATTATAATGTTATATTACTGGTGGGAACAACTCCTAGATGGTCACTAATTTGGCAGCAAACTGAGGATATGAGATGGCATATAATAAATAAGAAATTATAAATACATGTTTACTTTCATCTTATATAACCAAATGTAATCTACACGCTTCTCTGCATGATGAACTCTTCCTTAAAAAATTTACAAGACCTACTCATACAAATATCAAGAATATAGCCTATTATATAATAACTATTGAGTAAGTTTTACAGGAATTCAGAGTCCTGATTGGAGTAGTCAGGAAAAGCTAGTCATGTGATTTGGATTTGTATCCCCGCCGAAATCCCATGTCAAATTGTAATCCCCAGTGTTGGTGGAGGGCCCTGGTAGAAGCTGACTGGATCTTGGGGTTAGATTTTCCTCTGGCTCTTCTCATAATAAGGAGTGAGTTTTCATGAGATCTGGTTGTTTAAAAGTATGTAGCACCAACCCCTTTGCTCTCTTCCTCCTACTCTGGCTATGTAAGACATGCCTGCTTCCCCTTCACCTTCCACAATGACTTTAAGTTTCCTGAGGATTCCCCAGCCATACTTCCTCTATAGCCTATGAAACTGTGAGTCAATTAAACCACTTTTCTTTATAAAGTACAGGCAGTTCTTTGTAGGAATGTGAATACAAGTAGTGTTAAAATTAGCCTTAAAGAGTAGCACTTTAGTAGATAGAAATAGAGAGGGAAGGTATTCTAAGTAGGGAGAAAGGACAAAAGCAAAGATATATGGGTGGTATACAGTATAAGACATCTTTAGAATGTAGTGCCTGGTACATGGTGGGCATGTTGTAAATAATTGTGGATGGGTAGATGAATGGATTTAGCAGAGGATTAATGCAGGGAAACAGCAATATCTAAGATGGGAAGGTTGGATTGGGGCCAGATAATTGAGGGTCTTAAATATGAAGCAAAGTCACCTAAAATGTATTCTGTATACTTGGGCTCTTCAAACTTCTATGTAAAATAAGCTTCTATCTTATATGTACAATTTTCCTCCTTTTTCCTTTTAAAATATTTTTATTATTAGCCATCAACATCATGTTTTCTATTTGTTCATCCATTCATTTATTATTATAACAAGTATTTATTGAATATCAACTATGAACCAAGTACTATGCTAGATTCTGGGTTAAATTTTTTTAAGAAATATGATATACCTCATGGTCCACTGGAAGGCTCAGGATAAACATACAGCATCTTCTTGATTCTTCAATTTTACTTGAACATTTTAAGAATTAAGTGAAGCAATTTAAGTGATACCCAATTTAAAACTTTTTTCATATTAAAACAAACAGATGTATTTTGGAGTGAAATGTAAAATGTGTGAATTTTTAATGCAAAACAAGAGACTTCAAGGAAATATTGAGCTTGTGGTGAGGTGCTTTCAGCTATGCTACCTTTGTTTACACCCTTTTCTGGCAGTGGATATGTGAGACCATAAGAGAGATTTGAGCAAAGTAGTAACAAGATTAAAGTGATGATTTACTTAGACTAATGTAGCAGCAGGATGCAGGTTGGTCTAGAATATGGAGATGAGCAATCAGTAACCTAGCTAAAGAACCATGGAAAAAGTTCCTTTGACCAAATTTTAGTCAAGCTCCTCTGAGTCCTCTTTTTAACTAGGCTCCAATCTTGGGCTCTGTTCTTAGTCTACCTCTTCTTATAGAAAGAAAAGAAAAGAAAAGAAAAAGATGATGGCTAGCTTTGTTTAATATCTCATGAAATATTCATGGACAATACAAGCATAGTTGTTACAACCAAGTGAACTGAATCGAATTTTAAGCATATATATATATATATATATATGTGCCTAAAAACAGTTGCCAAAATCTTTTTGGTAACTTGAAACCTTAGAGTTATGCTATGTTGAATAAGAGATAGTTACTGAACATGTAAATAATTTCTAAGAAAGATAAAACTACTGAAACAGGCCAGGCATGGTGGCTAATGCCTGTAATCCTAGCACTTTGGGAGGCCAAGGCGGGTGGATCACCCGAGGCCAGGAGTTTTACCAGCCTCACCAACATGGTGAAACCCTGTCTCTACTAAAAATACAAAAAATTAGTGGGGTATGGTGGCGCTGCCTGTAATCTCACCTTCTCAGGGGGCTGAGACAGGAGAATCCCTTGAATGTGGGAGGTGGAGGTTGTGGTGAGCTGAGAGGGTGCCACTGCACTTCAGCCTGGGTGACAGAGTGAGACTTTGTCTCAAAAAACAAAAAACAACAAAACAAACTACTGGAAATTAATTACTGAACATAAGTTTAAATTTGTAAACTTTTGACATCTTGTTTTCATACAATGTAAAGAAGTTAAAGATATCTGGTCGGTTAAAAAAAAATTTCCTTTTGCCACATGAAAAACTATGCTATGAAAAAGTATATGTCTCTAAGAATTGAGAGATGGTATGTTTATAAAATGCTGATCTATGACAGAGAGTTCACAGTTTTCTACTTCCTAGTTTTCTCTACAAGAAAAAGACTACTGATGGCTAAAGCATACAATCAGGGTGGCTGGCAAGATGGCTGAATAGGAACAGCTCCAGTCTGCAGCTCCCAGCAAGATCAATGAGGAGGCGGGTGGTTTCTGCATTTCTAACTGAGGTACCCTGCTCATCTCATTGGGACTGGTCAGGCAGTGGGTGCAGCTCATGGAGGGTAAGCCAAAACAGAGTGAGGCATCACCTCACCCAGGAAGCATAAGGAGTCGGGGAACTCCCTCCCCTAGCCAAGGGAATCCCTGAGGGACTGTGCCCTGAGGAAGACTCTGGCCCAGATAGTACGCTTTTCCCACAGTCTTTGCAACCTGCAGACCAGGAGATTCCCTCAGGTGCCTATACCACCAGGGCCCTGGTTTCAAGCACAAAACTGGGTGGCTGTTTGGGCAGACCCTGAGTTATCTGCAGGAGATATTTTTTTCATATCCCAGTGGCACCTGGAACGTCAGCGAGATAGAACCGTTCACTCTCCTGGAAAGGGGGCTGAAGCCAGGGAGCCAAGTGGACTAGCTCAGCGGTTCTCACCCCCACGGGGCCCAGGAGGCTAAGATCCACTGGCTTGAAATTCTAGCTGCCTGTACTGCAGTCTGAAGTAGACCTGGAATGCTCGAGCTTGTGTGCAGGAGGGGTGTCAGCCATTACTGAGGCTTGAATAGGCGATTTTCCCCTCACAGGGTAAAAGAAGCCCCCTGGAAGTTTGAATTGGGAGGAGCCCACCACAGCTTGGCAAAGCCCCTGTAGCCAGACTGCCTCTCTAGATTCCTCCTCTCTGGCAGGGCATCTCTGCAAAAAAAAAAAAAAAAGACAGCAGCCCCAGTCAGGGGCTTATAGAAAAAACCACCATCTCCTAATGAAAGAGCACCCAGGGAAAGGGGCAGCTGTGGGTGCAGTTTCAGCAGACTTAAACGTTCCTGCCTGCTGGCTCTGAAGAGAGCAGATCTTCCAGCAGAGTGCCCGCGCTCTGCTAAGAGACAGACTGCCTCCTCAAATGGGTCCTCAACCCCCATGCCTCCTGACAGGGAGACACCTCTCAGTAGAAGTCGACAGACACCTCATACAGGAGAGCTGTGGTTAATATCTGGTGGGTGCCCCTCTGGGATAAAGCTTGCAGAGGAAGGAACAGGCAGTAATCTTCGCTGTTTTGCAGCCTCTGCTGGTGATATCCAGGCAAACAGGGTCTAGAGTGGACCTCCAGCAAACTCCAACAGACCTGCAGCAGAGGGGTCTGACCATTAGAAGGAAAACTAACAAACAGAAAGGAGCAGCATCAACAACAAAAGGGACATCCACACAGAAACCCTACCTAAAGGTCACCAGCATCAAAGATCAAAGGTAGATAAATCCACGAAGATGAGGAAAAACCAGTGCAAAAAGGCTGAAAACTCTCCAAACCAGAACACCTCTTCTCCTCCAAAGGATCACAACTCATGCCAGCAAGGGAACAAAACAGAGCAGAGAATGAGTTTGATGAATTGGCAGAAGTAGGCTTCAAAAGGTGGGTAATAACAAACTCTTCCAAGCTAAAGGAGCATGTTCTAACCCAATACAAGGAAGCTAAGAACCTTGAAAAAGGGTTAGCGAAATTGCTAACTAGAATAACTAGTTTAGAGAAGAACATAAATGACCTGATGGAGCTGAAAAACACAGCACAAGAACTTTGTGAACCACACCCCAAGTATCAATAGCTGAACTGATTGAGTGGAAGAAAGGATATCAGATTGAAGATCAACTTAATGAAATAAAGCATGAAGACAAGATTAGAGAAAAAAGAATGAAAAGGAACAAAGAAAGCCTCCAAGAAATATGGGACTATGTAACAAGACCAAACCTACCTTTGATTGGTATACTTCAAATTGACGGGGAGAATGGAACCAAGTTGGAAAACACTCTTCAGGATATTATCCCGGATAACTTCCCCAACCTAGCAAGACAGTCTAACATTCAAATTCAGGAAATACAGAGAACACCACAAAAATACTCCTCAGAAAGAGCAACACCAAGACACATGATCATCAGATTCACCAAGTTTGAAATAAAGGAAAAGATGTTAAGGACAGCCAGAGAGAAAAGTTGGGTTACCCACAAAGAGAAGCCAATTGGACTAATAGTGGATCTCTATGAGGAAACCCTACAAGCCAAAAGAGAATGGGGGCCAATATTCCACATTCATAAAGAAAAGAATTTTCAACCCAAAATTTTACATCCAGCCAAATTAATCTTCATAAGCGAAGGAGAAATAAAATCCTTTATAGACAAGCAAATGCTGAGATTTTGTCACCACCAGGCCTGCCTTATAAGAGCTCCTGAAGGAAGCACTAACTATGGAAAGGAAAAACTGGTACCAGCCACTGCAAAAACATACCAAATTGTAAAGTCCAAAGACACTGTGAAGAAACTGCATCGAATAATGAGCAAAATAACCACCTATCTTCATAATGATAGGATAATTTCACACATGACAATATTAATCATAAATGTAAACAGCCTAAATGCCTCATTTGAAAGACACAGACTGGCAAATTGGATAGAGTCAAGACCATTGGTGTGCTGTATTCAGGAGACCCATCTCCCGTACAAAGACACACATAGGTTCAAAATAAAGGGATGGAGGAGTATTTACTAAGCAAATGAAAAGAAAAGAAAAAGCAGGGGTTGCAATCATAGTCTCTGATAAAATAGACTTTAAACCAGCAAAGACCAAAAAAGACAATGAAGGGCATTACATAATGGTAAAGGGATCAATGCAACAAGAAGAGCTAACTATCCTGAATGTGTATGCATCCAATATGGGAGCACTCAGATTCATAAAGAAAGTTCTTAGAGACCTAAAAAGAGACTTAGACTCCCACACAATAATAGTGGGAGACTTTAACATCTCACTGTCAATACTAGACAGATCCACAAGACAGAAAATTAACAAGGATATTCAGGACTTGAACTCAGCTCTGGACCAAGCAGAACTAATAGACATCTATAGAACTCTCCACCCCAAATCAACAGAATATACATTCTTCTCGGCATCACATCACATTTATTCAAAATTGATCACAGGATTGGAAGGAAAACACTCCTCAGCAAATGCAAAAGAACGGAAATCATAACAAACAGTCTCTCAGACTACAGCGCAATCAAATTAGAACTTAGGATTAAGATACTCACTCAAAACCACACAACTACATGGAAACTGAACAACCTGTTCCTAAATGACTACTGGATAAATAATGAAACGAAGGCAGAAATAAAGATGTTCTTTGGAACCAACAAGAACGAGACACAAGGTACCAGAATCTCTGGGATTCATGTAAAGCAGTGGTCTCGAGGGAGATTTATAGCACTAAATGCCCACAAGTAAAAGCAGGAAAGATCTAAAATCCAAACCCTAACAACACAATGAAAAGAACTAGAGGAGCAAGAACAAACAAATTCAAAAGCTAGCAGAAGACTAGAAATAACTACGAACAGAGCAGAACTGAAGGAGATAAAGACAGGAAAAAACTTTCAAAAAATAATCAATGAATATAGGGTTGGTTTTTTGAAAAGATCAACAAAATAGATAGACTGCTAGTGAACTGAACAGATGTGATAAAAAATAATAAAGGGGATATCACCACTGATCCCATAGAAATACAGACTACCATCAGAGACTACTATAAATACCCCTATGCAAATAAACTAGAAAATCTAGAAGAAATGGATAAATTCTTGGACACTTACGACCGCCCAAGACTAAACCAGGAAGAAGTCGAATCCCTGAGTAGATCAATAACAAGGTCTGAAATTGAGGCAGCACTTGATAGCCTATTAACCAAAAAATGTCCAGGACCAGATGGGTACATAGCCAAATTCTACCAGAGGTGCACAGAGGAGCTGATACCATTCCTTCTTAAACTATTCCAAACAATGAAAAGGAGGGAATCTGCCCTGACTTGTTTTATGAGGCCAACATCATCCTGATACCAAAATCTGGCAGAGACACAATTAAAAAGAAAATTTCAGGCCAATATCCCTGATGAACATCCTTGCAAAAATCCTCAATAAAATACTGGCAAACCGAATTCAACGCACATCAAAAAGCTTATCCATCGCAATGAAGTCAACTTCATTCCTAAGATGCAAGGCTGGTTCAACATACGCAAATCAATAAACGTAATCCATCACATAAACACAACCAAGGACAAAAACCACATGATCATCTCAATAGATGCAGAGAAGGCCTTCAACAAAATTAAACACCGCTTTATGCCCAAAAACTCTCAATAAACTAGGTATTGATGGAATGTATCTCAAAATAATAAGAGCTATTTATGACAAGCCCACAGCCAATATCACACTGAATGGGCAAAAACTGGAAGCATTACCTCTGAAAACTGGCACAAGAGAAAGATGCCCTCTCTTGCCAATACTATGCAACATACTATCGGAAGTTCTGGGTATTCAGTTAGGAAAAGAGAAAGTCAAATTGTCTCTAACCACAGATAACATGATGGTATATTTAGAAGATCCCATTATCTCGGCCCAAAATCTCCTGAAGCTGATAAGCAACTTCAGCAAAATCTCCAGATATAAAATCAATGTGCAAAAATCACAAGCATTCCTATACACCAATAACAGACAAACAGAGAGCCAAATCGTGAGTGAACTCCCACCCACAACTGCTACAAAGAGAATAAAATACCTAGGAATCCAACTTACAAGGGATGTTAAGGACCCCTTCAAGGAGAACTAATAACCACTGCTCAAGGAAATAAGAGAAGACACAAATAAATGGAAAAACATTCCACACTCACACTTAGGAAGAATCAATATCACGATAATGGCCATACTGCTCAAAGTAATTTATAGGTTCAATGTTATCCCCATCAAGCTACCACTGACTTTCTTCACAAAATTGAAAAAAAAAACACCTTAAATTTCATATGGAACCAGAAAAAAGCCCACATAGCCAGGACAATCTAAGCAAAACAAAAACAAAAACAAAAACAGAAACCAAAAAACAAAAAACAAAACAAAACAAAAACAAAGCTGGAGGCATCACACTACCTGGCTTCAAACTATGCTACAAGGCCGCAGTAATCAAAACAGCATGCTACTGGTACCAAAACAGAGATATAGACCAAAGAAACAGAACAGAGGCCTCAGAAATAATGCCACACATCTAAAATCATCTGATCTTGGACAAATCTGACAAAAACAAGCAATGGAGAAAGGATTCCCTATTTAATAAATGGTGTTGGGAAAACTGGCTAGCCATATGCAAAAGTTGAAACTTGATCCCTACCTTACACCTTATACAAAAATTAACTCCAGACGGATTAAAGATTTAAACATAAGACCTAACACCATAAAAACCATAGAAGAAAAGCTAGGCAATACCATTCAGGACATAGGCATGGGCAAGGACTTCATGACTAAAACACCAAAAGCAACAGCAACAAAAGCCAAAATAGACAAATGGGATCTAATTAAACTCCAGAGCTTCTGTACAGCAAAAGAACTATCATCAGAGTGAACAAGCAACCTACAGAATGAAAGAAAATTTTTGCAATCTACCCATCTGACAAAGGGCTAACATCCAGAATCTACAAAGTACTTAAATTTACAAGAAAAAAACAAACAACCCCATCAAAAAGTGGGTGAAAGATATGAACAGACACTTCTCAAAAGGAGACATTTATGAAGCCAACAAACATATGAAAAAAAGCTTATCATCACTGGTCATTAGAGAAATGCAAATCAAAACCAAAATGAGATACCATCTGACACCAGTTAGAATGGTGAGCATTAAAAAAATCTGGAGACAACAGATGCTGGAGAAGATTTGGGGAAATAGGGACACTTTGCACTGTCGCTGGGAGTGTAAATTAGTTCAAAGATTGTGGAAGACAGTGTAGTGATTCCTGAAGGATCTAGAACCAGAAATACCATTTGACCCAGCAATCCCATTACTGGTATATACCCAAAGAATTATAAATCATTCTATTATAAAGACACATGCACATGTATGTTTATTGTGGCACTGTTCACAATAGCAAAGACTTGGAACCAACCCAAATGCCCATCAATGACAGACTGGATAAAGAAAATGTGGCATATATACACTATGGAGTACTATGCAGCCATAAAAAAGATGAGTTCATGTCCTTTGCAGGAACATGGATGAAGCTGGAAACCAGCATTCTCAGAAAACTAACACAGAAACAGAAAACCAAACACCACGTTTTCACTCATAAGTGGGAGTTGAAAAATGAGAACACATTGCCACAGGGAGGGGAACATCATACACCAGGGCCTGTCGGGATTTGAGGGACTAGGAAAGGGATAGCATCAGGAGAAACACCTAATGTAGATGACAGAGTGATGGATGCAACAGACCACCATGGCATGTGTATAACTATGTAGCAAACCTGCACGTTCTGCACATGTATCCCAGAACTTAAAGTATAGTAATAATAATAAGAAGAAGAATAATAAAAGAGCTCATAATTTACTGATGAAAAGCTAGAATTGGGTTTTCTCTTTGTTAAAAGAATACAGTTTTCTAGGCAGTTTTCTATTACTTAAAAAACGAAACTCTTAGCAAATTTAAAAGACCTAAGGTTTGTTTCTTACAACTGTATAAATTTCTGTATTTGTCTGTAAAACCTTATTTAATTACTTTGGTAAAATAAAGAACTAAATATTGTTTCACAGTGACCTGTGATCCCATTTAATCAAGTGTTCCAACTTTTGACATTTTTGACAAAGTTCCCAAAATCAAATCCTAAATGCTCTAATCTTGTAAAAAGAAAGATGTTACACTAAGTAGGTGTATTTGACATGTTAAATCACATGAGAAGCACTGTTAAGTAAAATGTGATGTTTAAACTTATTTATTTTCTATTTCTATGAGTATATGTCATTGATATAAGCATTCCAGAAATTGTATCAAGTTCACAGGTCTTTGTCAATACCCTCTTTGTCCGGTTATTATTGTTGTGCGTCACAGAAACAACGAAATTCTCTTTTCAAATAAATTCTTATCAGATCCTTAGAAGGTGATTGGTTCAGAAAACTACTAATTCAAGATCTAGCAGAACAAAAATTAATTACATGAGAGTGAATGAACTAATTTTTATAAGTTTTTGTTTGAAACATTGCTGGTTCTTTATTGTTTTGTTTTCCATATTTAAAGAAACCTTTTTCTGTTAAACTATCTATAACTCACAGCCATGTTATAGATTATACCTTTGCGTTAAACAAAATGAAACGTTTTGTTTTCTCTCTGCCTAATCTCTCCAAAACATGGATACCATTATTGAGTATTATTATTTTTATGGCAATATAGTTCCTTGTATAAATTCAATAAGAATATGTTTTTATTATAGGAGGACCGAACTAGAAACATTGATCATATTACCAAGGCTTTGACTGGAATGGCATATTTAAGAATGACATACACAGAATCAGATATGACCAAACGGATTTAAGAAACTAGAGTCAACTTTATAACCCAATGCTCACAAAGCCCTCTTGAGATACCAGCCTGGTACCTGGCTTACAGGGTTCCCAATGTTACAATTTAATCAACTGAATACAGAAAATCTCTTCCTGGCAGGCCCAGGAACCTCAGGATACCTTGGTGATCCAGAGAAGAGAGGAATTCACTGAAATCTATAGGTATTATAGGTGGCGAAGTCTGGTGGTAAGTTATTGGCTTGACATCCTAGCCTGGGTTTTAAAAGTTTAATCTGAGAGTCCTTATTAAAGGTTCACACAAAGCAAATTTTAAAAGGCCTGTGTGATCAATTACCGTGCTTGCTATGCTTATTGAAATAATCAGGCCAAATCTAATGACACTAGATTTATTTTGTCATGAAAAATTAAAATGGGGGGAGATTGTAAAAAGTTGTGTTTCAGTGGAAAACTGTAGTGCACCTGTTATTAGATTCTAGCTCTTTTCATTGTCTTTGAGGTTTTGTTATATACTTGTAGACTGGACTGGATCTAGAATTATTCTAGTTTCCTTTGATATCTGGCTACAACTATTCAAACCAACATTCTAATTTTTCTCCCATCCTTCTGCTTTGGCATCACTAAGAATTAAAACTGCCATTTTCTCAAAGCTCTGCAAGCTGAAGCTGGACAACTTGACATGAACCTCAAACAAATTACCATAACAGATTGTGTGCAGGTGACCATCATGCCTGCTGCTGTTTGGGCCCCTCAGAAAGTTCACCTGATGTCACCGCTGAACGCATTCAAACTGCAAACCAGGAAATTTATGGGGTTGCTTCTGTCAACCTCAGTGGACAGTTTAAAGATGCTTTGAGCCCAATATCCAGAAATCTTCTTGATTGGCTGCCCTCTGGACACAGAAACTGGGTTTGTAGACATTAATCTTGGTTTTTCTTTTTCTGTTTCATAGAAATGCCCCTCATTAAATGCCTGATTGTTCATACCATCCAACAGATATCCTCTACCAAGTGATAAATGGACTTTTATTATTCAAAGAAAAGATTGACTCTTCTTTCCTTTGAACAAGATGGAGGATCGACAAAAACTCTCTCTGACTAAACGTTAGTCAAGCTCCTCTGAATCCTCCTTGTAACAAGGCCTCAATCTTGGGCTCCATCCTTAGTCTAGAGACTCTGTTTAGTCCACTTTAAGCAAGCAACCTGCTGGATCAGTTTAGCAAAAATCTCCCATCCTTGACATCTGATCAAATGGCCTGCCTTTTAAAATAATCCTGTTAAGTTAGTTTAGCCAGAATTCCCCTTACCTCTGATGTTTCCTTTCAGTAATTTTCCATCCACTGACCCCTACTCAGCTCCTTGGTTATAGACACCCAATGCCCTTATTGGAGTTAGAATTGGCCCTATCTCTCTCTGCCACTGCAGTCCCCAATGCATTAGTCACTTGAACAAAGTCTTCCTTATTATCTTATCAAATGTCATGCATAATTTTATTCTTTAATGTAGTCCAGAATGGTAGCTATTAGAATGAAAAGAAGCTTGAAAAGCTTTATTAATGATGTTGATAGTTCAACTAATTTTGCAACCCACAATGTACTAGAATTGATTCAGTGATACTAGACTTTTTTTTATATTGAGAAACAGTTTGCTGCTGGTTAAGTACTGACTCTTGTGCCAGAAGGCTTGGAATTAAATTTTGGATCAGGTACTTACTTACTGTGGAACTTTTGTGCAAATTGCTTAACTGTTGTGTGCCTCCATTTCCTCACCTATTTGTTAATGTTAATATTACCTATTTAATTGGATTTCTTTGAGGATTAAATAAATTAATATATGCAAAACACTTGAAGCAGTGCCTGGGTACAGTAAATACTATTTAAGGCTAGCTGCTATTATTATTATTACTACTTATGTTGACTCTCACCTTTCCTGAGATTTCAGACTCCTAGTAATCAGGGAGATCTGGAGTGTGGCTGTATGGCTGTGGAAAATCTCCGAACCCTGGAATATCAGCTGAGATATTGATGAGGGCATTATAGGTTGGCTCAGTTCATCAACCTTAGGCTTTGAGGTCATTTGTACTCTATTGTCCCTTCATTATTTTATAGGTTTCTTTTGAGCTTGATAATCTCTATTAAAAATGTCCACATCAAGTGTTTCTGACATCTAATAAAATTAGATTTATTTGATGAAAGTAAATATTTTCTGTTACAAATAATTTTTGATAACAAAAAAGAAAAAAAGGTATTCAAATCTATTCAGAGTGAGCAAACTATATCTGCAACATGCTGTATGTTGTGATATATTACAATCTACTGGTAGGTTTGATTAGGTTGAACCACATGAAATTGCCCATAGTCAATCATTTTTGACTCACAAAAATGACAGATCTTTTCAAATTGTTAAACCCAATATTCCCTGAAATTTACTTTAGATAAAGAATATGTGCTTTTATTTTTTCTTAATTATATTCTACATTTTTCTTTTTTTGTCAGTTAAAATAACTAAGAAATGATGTGGATAGATAGATAAGGCCAACAATAGCAAACAAAATCATTCTGAAATGAAATAACACTCTGGAACTGGAAAACTCCTCTTTGTCTTTGTGTTTAACCTCTAATTCTTCCTCTTGCTCCCCGCTGTGCTATTGTGGTAAGCCCACTGGCCTGACATGTAACCATACAGACTTTTCCCCACCAACTTTGCATATATTAGCAACCAAATGCTGTGCCTTTGTTTAGAATATTGTTTTTTTAAGTATACTTGGAAAGATTTTCTGTCAAGGCAAACTTATTCTTCAGAAGCTTAAAGGGCTTGACTATACTAATTAATGAAACACCAAATTGTTTGATTTACTACTGAATGCTTTTTGTAATGATTTGCTGGATTTACTAATATTCAGAAGGTTCCATTTATTAAAAACCAATAGCAGCTCCAATTACGTTGCTGGCCATTTGCAATCCGGCCATCTGTAATCATAATTTCACTTTATGAGACCAACTAAAAATACAAATAGTACCTTCAAATTTCATTTATGAATAGCTCTTCAAATAAAGATATATGATATATAATAAGATACAATATATAATGTATATAATATGATATAATAAAACATAAATGTTTTAGTGTGGTATATCATTTCACTTTTCATTTTAGTTTGAAAAGAGTAAGATGAAAGCAACCATGCTTTCAAAATAAAACAGAAGCCTGGGCCAGAAAGAGAGACCCTATCTCTAAAAAAATTAAAAAAGATTAGCCAGGTAGGGTGGTGCATTGTAGTCCCAGCTACTCGGGAGGCTGAGGTGGATCACTTGAGCCCAGGAGGTTGAGGCTGGAGTGAGCTATGACAGCGCCACTGCACTCTAGCTTGGGTGACAGAGTAAGACTGTGCCTCCAGAAAAACCGCAAAAAACAAACAAACAAAAACCCCAAACAGAATTGTCTTGACTATTTGGATGGAAAAATAATCCAAATCTAAGTTACACATTTACATGAAATTAAATGGACTTGATAAAAGTTTAAGTCTCTTCAGCAGACTATTGGCTTAAAAATTAAGTCTCTATTAGCAAGAGCTATTAATAACAGCAAGAGCATGGAGAAAATATTGCTCCAGACTGTTCTGTGTCTTAGGTAGCTTTAAAGGTTAAAATAAAAGGCTTTTGATGGGGAGGGAAAGTCTTCATTCCAGATTGCTCTAAAAGGAAAAAGTTAGCATTAATAGAAGGATACGGTCTGGAAGCAGTGATCACTTGGAATAATACAGAACTTCTTAACACTATGAGCAAATCACAAATCCAACCAAAATCACCAGTATTTTCCCACTTCCAATCTATTCTTATGCCTACAGCAAGAGGATTTTTCTTTCAAAATATGAATCTGAGCATAATATCTGTCAGTTATAAAGACTCAATAGCTTTATGTTATTCTTGAACTTAAAAATATCTTCACATGATCTTATACAGCTAGTATTGTTACAGTAGGTAGATAGTCAGACATGAGCAGGGCAGGAGAGGGCCTCCTACCCCAACCAAGAATGTCAGACAACCATCAGGTGATGGTCTGGTAGACAGTCTGTTGCGCTAAAATTATAATTGGTCACAGCTGATTCCAGGGAAAGGCAGTCTCTGAAAAGATAGAATCACCTGAAACTGGTGATCACCAGCTTCCTGATAAGATCTCAGGAGTTAGGCAAGTGGGCTCAAGCATGTACACTAAGAGGCAAAATGGCGCAGTTTAACTGGTATATGACCTCCTTCTAAGAACACTTGACTGGTAAGGAAAGAATGGCTCAAGTGAGCATGTGTACAACTCCAGTAGATACACTATTGCATACAGCCCCTCCCAAGTGCTGGCAGGTCTCTGCTCATGAGGACAGCCCACCCCAAGGGAAGAATCAGGGGAAAAGGGATGTAATTCCCCCAGAAACATGCCGACATATAAAATCCCAAGTCAAAGGTCAAACCGTGCACTCATCTGTCAAATCACCTGCTTGCCCCTCTTCCAAGTGTACTTTCCTTCCTGCTCTAAAGCTTTTTAATAAACTTTCACTCCTGCTCTAAAACTTGCCTCAGTCTCTCACTCTGCTCTTATGCCCCTCGGTTGAATTCTTTCTTCTGAGGAGGCAAGAATTGAGGTTGTTGCAAACCCGTAGGATTCACCACTGCTAACAGTAGGATCCAGTTACTTAATTCCTCTAACAACTTTCTATCCATTGTCACTCTTCACCAGTTACTTTATCTTCCAGACTTACTGTCCTTCTAGTTTGAAAAGAGTATCTTCTATGTTCCTCCCTGGTACCTTCTATCTTCCTTCCAGCTACATAGGCTCCTGCTATGCTTTTCTGCCTAGAATGTGCTTTTTTTCCTTCTTGACTCAGTTAACTCATTTCTATTGGCAATTAACTATAAGATAGTATGGTTTATTGCTATATTGGCTTATGAATGAAGTGCTATCGGGGTACAGATATGTCCCTCCATCTTAGTTATCAGCAATAGAAACCAACTTGTAATTTCGGCAGAAAATACATTTATTAAAGGATAGGGAGCAGCTCACAGAATTCTTCAGGAGGCTATAGAACCAGCTTTGGAAGTTACCCAACCAGGAAAGGAGCGTGCAGCATGCTATGCTACTGTCTGGAAGCTGCAGGATAGATGTTGCCACTATAATAACTTTTCTGTTATATTTGGAAACTGGAAGTAACTGCTACTGCTACTTCAGAAATGCAGACTCCAGAAATGGAGTCTGTAGTCTATGTTTTTTTCATGTCTCTAATTTTTGTTTCAAAGTCTGTGGTGAGTATGCCTGATTGGCAGTCCTGTTTATGGACTCATGCCCAATGTGTAAGGGAGGCTGGGAGAGTAAGAGTTGGCATTTTAAGCCTGTAAGATAGAAAATATCTCTGATTCAGAAGGTAGGGTACTCCCTAAACCCAGAAAGAGAGCTCTAATACTAATTAGCCAAGAATAACAAATACCCACTAGCTTAGGAATACAGAGAGAATTGAGAAAAACTTTTCAAGGAAAGTAATATTTTTTTTAATAGTTTTTTTTCTTTTTTTTGTTAAGCAACATTTTGTCAAGCAAAGTGAAAGTAAGTGATGATAGGGAGGACACTGCAGGGTGAGAGAGAATAGCAATGGTTCTTAAGTAGCTTTAGAAGAGCTTTTTAAAAAAAATCCTCCAGGCTGGGCACAATGGCTCACATCTGTAATCCCAGCACTTTGGGAGGCAGAGGCAGGTAGGTCATATGCCAGGAGTTCAAGACCAGCCGGGCCAACATGATGAAACCCCATCTCTACTAAAAATAGAAAAAGTTAGCTGGGTGTGGTGGTGGGCGTCTGTCATCCCAGCTACTCAGGAGGCTGAGGCAAGAGATTCGCTTGAACCCAGGAGGCGGAGGTTACAGTGAGCTGAGATGGCGCCATTGTACTCCTGCTTGGGCAACAAGAACAAAATGCCATTTCAAAATAAATAAATAAAAAAAAATCCCCAAATGTAATCACTTATTCAATAGGTGTGGGCAAGGTCTCTGATAGCTCACATTATTATCAGGATATTCTGTGATAATCATTTGGTTAAGTATCTGTGAAAGCAAAAGCACTGACACATAAAATAGATGGCCTGCTTAAGAGAAAACTGTGTTTTCGGCCCAGTATAAATGGAGCTCAGGAGATCAGAGATGAGGCAAGAAAGCTAACTATGGGCAAATATAAAAGATTATGACTAACTTCCTGAAGCATTTAATACGTATTCTACAGGCCCTCAGATGTTTTTGAAAATGGAGATAACACGTAATACAAACTTGTTAACTCTGCATGTGAGTAAAATATAACATGATATTTCAGTGAACAAAATAGGAAACGACTGGATATCAGTTATTAAAACAAAACACCCAAGGAAATGGAATAAAACTGAACGATATGTGTGTGTATATATATATATGTATATATATAGTATGCAGGTACTTGAAGGCTTAATCAAGCAATAGATCCAGAAGGTCGGTCCTTCATTTTTCTCAGGTGAATTAGAACAGAGCATTAGTAGTCAATGAACATTTGGAGAGAATAGAGGGTTGCAGGAGCAAAGCAGAATTCCTAAAGTTCCAAACAACTTTAGACAAAAGTTCTTTAAACAAAGTTCTTTAGGCCGGGCATGGTGGCACATTTGTATAATCCCAGCACTTGTGGAGGCTGAGGCAGGTGGATCACATGAGGCCAGGAGTTTAAGACCAGCTTGACCAACATAGAGAAACCCTGTCTTTACTAAAAATACAAAAATTAGCCGGGTGTGGTGGTAAAATCCCAGCTATTTAGAAGCCTAAGGCAGAAGAATCACTTGAACCTGGGAGACAGAGATTACAGTGAGCCAAGATCATGCCACTGAACTCCAGCCTGGGTGACAGAGCAAGACTATTTAAAAAATATTGTTTAAAGGACAAAGCAAAGCCCATCTTCTGCTGGGAAGCTCTGGGAAGAAACTGCTAGAGAATAAAAAGAGCCTGGCTTGGCCCAGAATATCCTGGGTTAATGGGGGGTTCATCTTCTCTTGCATGAAGGAGAAAGTTTCCCCATCCTTGCTTTGTCACACTGGGTTTGGAGGCAGTAGCATGCCTACAACTCAGATTGCCTATAACCCAGAATTGCTTATTCTCTTTCCTTGTATATGACCTACAGAATGTCATGTATATAAACAGGTATACTTATGTTAGGTTGTGCCTATTCATACATGTTGGCACTAAGTCTATACATACAATATTGATATATGAGGATTCTGTAATTTATTGACCTGTAGTGTACAAAGTGGTTTATGGCATAATGCTGATTTCTAGAGCTATAAGCAATATATTGATAAATTATAAATCATATAGTAATAAAGTTCCTTCTGAGAAGAAGAGAGAGGTTTATGGGATACTGTCCAAAAGGTAATAGCCTAGACTTACTTCTGGAATGGATAAGGAGTGAGGTAATCCCCAGTGAAACAACCATAACTGGTAAAAAATTATAAAAATACAATCGTTTAAAATCTCTGAAAATTGTCTTAAGGGCAGACAGCCCATGAAGAAACGTTTATGCAAGACGATTCACTAACTGTTGGGAAGAACAATGAGAGACACTGGCACTTCAGTCACAACCCACTCCCTTCCTCACTCCCACTAACCAGCTCAGCAGGACACAGGCTCCACTGCGGGTAGGTGTGGCCAAGAATACAGTGTTCCCCTTGTTCCCACCTCCCAGCCCAGGGCTCTGATATCTTCCATGAAGAGGCAAGCCATCAACGTTTCTCATGACCCCAGCTATGTATTGCAGATGTAAAATTCCACTCAAGTACAGTTGAGAGGCCAGGGGTTCTCTTTCTGCATCTTTACCCATAGAGCAAAAGTTCTATGCCAGGTGAGGTAGACTGAGACTACAAGCTTAAAGCATTCATGCACCAGGTCACTCTTAGAGCACAGGTTCCATGCTGGGACACACAAGCCAAGAAGATTAGAGGCTACTCCTCTGCACGCTGCTCTGCTCATAAAACAGGGATGCCATTGTCAGAAAAGTGGGCAGCTGTCCTAACCTTAGCTTTAGACTAGTGGCTCAAAGATTTTAACCAGGGGAAGGAGAATGTCATAAGAATAGAGAACTCCAAAGCTCTCCCCAAGAGAACTGACTTATTGAGAATAGAGTGTGGGAGAGTTCAAGCCTAAGAGTACTCTTGAAACAATGAAGATTTTGATGGTAAATAAAAAGAGGCTAATGTCTCCATGAGAGAAATAAGCTAAGTGGTAGGTCATCTTGGTGAACAGTAAGAAGTGACTGGATATCAGTTATTAAACAAAACAGAAAAACACTCCCAAGAACATGAAGGTTTTTACCAGAGATAATCAAAGAGACAGCTAAGAACAGTCCTCCTGGCGTTGGTACAAACTTCAAAGAATGGCCTCAAAACTAATTCAGTATAGGGGACAGAATTTAATTAGAACAGACTGTAGAGCAATTTGCTCCCTGGGGTATTATTGGAAATAATAGAGCATTACCCCCGCAATTAGAAGAGCTTAACAGGTAGGTATGATACCAATGGAAGCAAACAGCATAACAGATCAGGGAAAGAGACAGTCAAAGGGAGTCTATTGTAGCTACTGTCATCCCAGGAGGACTATATGCATGGGAAAGGCTGTGCACTCTGAAAAGTAACATCAGAAGCTTTACACAGGTGGTGAGTAGGCTTTGTTAAAGTAGACCGGGGAAGTCACTAAATGAATAAACAGGCCAACAACAATGACAAGTACTGAGGACTAATATTCAGAATTGCTACAATACGCTATCTAGAAATTCCAATTTTCAAAAAGTACTATAAAACATGCAAAGAGGCCAGACACAGTAACTCACACCTGTAATCCCAACACGCTGGGAGGCTGAAGAGGGTAGATCAACTTGAAGTCAGGAGTTGCAGACCAGCCTGGCTAACATGGTGAAACCCTGTCTCTACTAAAAATAGCAAAATGAAAATAAAAAATTAAAATAATTAGCCAGGTGTTGTGGCAGGTGCCTGTAATCCCAGCTATTTGGGAGGCTGAGGCACCTGGGATGTGGAGGTTGCAGTGAGCTGAAATTGTGCCACTGTATTCCAGTCCAGCCTGGGCAACAGAGCAAGACTCTGTCTCCAAAAAAAAAAAGAGAGAGAAAGACATGCAAAGAAACAAGAAAGTTCAGCTTATATATAGGAAAAAAAAAAGTGAAGTGAAACTGCCTATGAGAGGACCCAGATATCAGACTAAACAGACCAAAGACTTTAAAGTAGCCATTATAAATATAATATATTTGGGCCAGGCGCAGTGGCTCATGCCTGTAATCCCAGCACTTTTGGAGGCCAAGGTGGGTGGATCACCTGAGGTCAGCAGTTCAAGACCAGCCTGGTCAACATGGCACAACCCCATCTCTACTGAAAATACAAAAATTAGCTGGGCGTGGTGGTGGGTACCTGTAATTGCAGCTACTCAGGAGGCTGAGGCAGGAGAATTGCTTGAACCCAGAAGGCGGAGGTTGCAGTGAGCTGAGATCATGCCACTACACTCCAGCTTGGGGATACAGCGAGACTCCATCTCCAAAAAAAAGAAAAAGAAAAAAAATATATATATAAAATATATTCGAAGAACTAAAGCAAACTATGCTTAAAGAATGAAAGTATGATTATAATATTTTAACAGACATACAATATTAATAAAGAGACAGAAATTATGAAAAAAAATTGGGCAATGGTGGCCCAGCAGGTTTGGTGTGTGGGTTTGTGGCCCATGGTTTGCAATGCATGTGGGTGGCCTGGCTTCTCTCCTCCCTTGCCTCCATCTGTACTATGAGTGCCAATGCTTCAGCATCAGAGAAAGAGATTGGCTCAGAACAGTTTCCAGTCAATGAGCACTATTTTGGGTTAGTCAATTTTGGGAATACCTGCAATGGACACTTTTGGGTTAGTCAATTTGGGGAATATGTGCATATGTGCAATTTTGGGAATTTAGCTCTTCATGTGCTTTATTTTTGTCATCCATTTCAGGAAAATGTTCTAGCATACAAGACAATCTAGGAAGAAGGAAAATTGTAATGTGCTCAGCAACTTTCTTCCATAATGTAGCCACACAGAAGGAAAAGGTTGAAGTAATATCTCCTGAGAAGTTCAAAACAAGATTAGAGAAAGAAAATGAGCTTTTCTGCATGCAACAAGATGCCCATGGATTCTTAAATTACCTACTAAATACAATTGCTGATATTTTACAAGAAGAAAGAAGGCAGAATAAACAAAATGATCGCTTACCAAATGGTAATATTGATACTGAAAATAACAACAGCACTCCAGACATAATGTAGGTTCATGAAAATTTTCAGGAACAATTAACTAATGAAACCAGATGTCTTACTTGTGAAACTATAACAGCAAAGATGAAGATTTTAAGGAACTTCCTGTGATGTAGAACAAAGCGTATCAGTTATTCACTGTTCAAGTGTTTTTTAGCAAGACAGAAACTCGATGAAGTGAATACAAACATTACTGTGAAGAGTGTTGTAGCAAACAGGAAGCACACAAATGAATGAAAGCTTAAAAACCACCCATGATTCCAGCTCTGCATCTGAAAAGATTTAAATGTGTGGATTAACTTCACTGATGTACAAAACTTTCTTACTAGGTAGTTTTTCATTTAGAACTTTGTCTGTGTAATACTTCAGATGATACAACCAATCCAGACAGAATGCAGGGCCTTGTTGGTATTATGATTCGCTGTGGAAGTGGTCACAGGTGAGGCCATTATATTGTAATAGTTAAGAAATCAAGATTTCTGCTTGTCGTTTGATGACACTGCAGAAAAAAAAATGAATGCGCAAGTTACTGAAGAATTCTATGGACTGAAATCAGATATCTCAAAGAACTCAGAGTCTGGTTACATTCTGGTCTATTAGTCTCAGAACTGCGTGGGGACTGTGAGGAGGACATGCTTTCTGCCTTATTTCTTTTCTGGTTATTTTGGAGAGAATCAATCACTAATTTTTCAAGAAAATAGAAATGCAGGGAACTCAAAATCCACTAACACACTTTGCACACAATAAAGCAAAGCCTATGGATTTCAAAAAAAGAGCCAAGTGGAAATTCTGAATGGAAATATATAATACAACGAAATAAGACATTCATTAGAGGGACTCAATCATAGATTTCAGTTAGCAGAATAAAGAATGAGTGAACATGATGACAGATTATGATAGAGATTATATACAAAAGAGTAAAGAAAAAATAATGTAGTAAACAGAATAGAGCCTCAGAGAAATGTGGGACACCACTAAACACAGCAGCATATGCTCAAGAGAAGTACCAGAAGGGATGAAAGAAAGAAACAAAAATAATATTCAAAAAAATAATGTCTGGAAACTTCCAAAACTTGATGAAAATTCAGTAACTGATCTATTGAAGAAGCTCAATAAATTCCAAGTAGGATGAGGACCGAGAGAATCATACTCAGACACATCAAAGTGAAAATGTTCAAGGGAGAGAAAATCTCAAAATGCAGTAAGAGAAAAATAATTCCTCACATATGAGGGAACCTCAGAAAGATCAGTGGCTGACTTCTCATCAGAAACAATGAAGACCAGAAGACAGTGGGATGATATAAACAAAGTGCTGACAAGAAAAAAAAAAACAAAACTCAAAACTTGTTACTTAAAAATCTTAATTCTGGGCTGGACATGGTGGCTTACACCTGTAATTCCAGCATTTGGGAGGCCAAGATGGGCGGATCACTGGAGGCCAGGAGCTTCAGACCAGCTTTGGCAACATAGTGAGACCCTGTCTCTACTAAAGTACAAAAAAATCATCCCGGTGTGGTGGCATGTGGCTGTAATGCCAGGTACTCAGGAGGCTGAGGCACGAGAATCCCTTGAACCCAGGAGGTAGAGGGTGCAGTGAGCCGAGATTGCACCACTATACTCTACCTTGGGCAATGGAGCCAGCTCTATTTCCAAAAAAACAAAACAAAAAAACTTCATTTGGGCAAAACTTTATTTTAAAAATGAAAGTGAAATAAGTATGTTCCCAAATAAACTGAAACTGAGAAAATTTATTGGTAACACAAGTAAGAAACTTCTTCAAGAACCTAGTTGATAATTGGACATCCAGAAAACAAAGAGGGGCACAAGTAAAAGTAATTATAAATGATACAATGAATGCATATTTCTTCTCCTTTTTTTTCCTTAATTGACTGAAAAAGAAATTGTACAAAACAATATTGTAGGATAAAGTACTATTGGGCCTATCACATATAGAAATATATCTGACAATAATAACATATAAGAGCACAGAATAAGCATGTGACAAAATCTAACATCTCTTCATGTTAAAAATATTAAACAAACAAGAAGTAGAAGGGCATGTCCTCAACCATTAAAGGGCATTTATGAGAAATCCACAGTTCATATAACACTTAATCGTGAATGAATGCATGTTTTCCCCCCTAGATAAGAAACAAAAAATGTCTAGTCTTGCTACTTCTATCCAACATTATACTGCAAGCTCTATCCAAGGAAACGAAACAAGAAAATGAAATAAAAGGCACCCAGATTGGAAAAGACTAAGATATAGTTAAGACTGTATCTATTAAGATGTTTTCATAGGCACACAGTAGGTATATATATTTATGGGGTACATGGGATGTTTTGATACAGGTATGCAATATGAAATAAGCACATCATAGAGACTGACTGGGGTATCCATCCCCTCAAGCATTTATCCTTTGAGATGTAAACAATTACATTCTTTTAAGTTATTTTAAATACACAATTAAGTTATTACTAACTATAGTCACTCTCCTGCGCTATCACAATAGTAGATTTTATTCATTCTTTATATTTTTTTGTACCTATTAGCCATCCCCACCTCCCCCTAAGCCCTTGTACTAGTCTTCCCAGCCTCTGGCAACCATAGCCTCATAGCTGGGACTATGGACACATGCCACCATGCCTGGCTAATTTTTTTTTTTTTGAGGCAAGGTTTCACTGTGTTGCGCAGGCTGGTCTCGAACTCCTGGGCTCAAGCGATCTGCCTGATTTTGGCCTCACAAAGTGTGGATTAGAGGTATGAGCCACACTGCACCCAGTCAATTATTTTGTTTGATTCCACAAATGAGTGAGAGCATGTATTATTTGTGCCCGGCTTATTTCACTTAGCACAACAATCCCCAGTTCCATCCAAAGTTGTTGCATCCCCAGTTGTTGCAAATGATTAGATTGTATTATTTTTCATGGTTGAAGAGTACTCTGCTGTGTATAGGTACCACATTTTCTGTATCCATTCATCTGTTGATGAACACTTAGCTTGCTTCTGAATCTCTAGCTATTGTAAACAGTGCTGCAACAAACATGGGAGTGCATAGATATCTCTTTGATATGCTGATTTCCTTTCTTTCGGTTATATACTCAGCAGTGATACTGCTGGATCATATGGTAGCTCTATTTTTAATTTTTAAGGGAGCCTCCAGACTGTCGTCCACAGTGGCTGTACTAATTTGAACTCCCACCAACATTGTAGGAGGGCTCTCTTTTCTCCACATCCTTGCTAACATTTCTTATTGCCTATCTTTTGGATATAGGCCACTTTAATTGCGGTGAGAGGATATCTCATTGTAGTCTGGATTTGCATTTCTGATGATTAATGACTGAGCACCCTTTCATATACCTGTTTGCTATTTGTATGTCTTCTTTTGAGAATTGTCTATTCAAATCTTTTGCTCATTTTTAAATTGGATTGTCAGATTTTTTTTTCCTGTAAAGTTGTTTGAGCTCCTTACATATTCTGATTATTAATCCCTTGTCAGATAGGTAGTTTGCAAATAATTTCTCCCATTCCGTTTGTTGTTCCTTCACTTTCTTGATTGTCTCCTTTGTTGTGCAGAAGCTTTCTAACTTGGTGTGATCCCATTTGTCTATTTTTACTTTGGTTGCCTGTGCTCATGGAGTGTTGAGATATATTTGCCCAGATCATTGTCCTTGAGAGCTGCCCCAATGTTTTCTTGTAATAATTTCATAGTTTGAGGTCTTAGATGTAAGTCTTTAATATAGTTTGGTTTGATTTTTGTACATGGTGAGAGACAGGGGTCTAGTTTCATTCTTTTGCATATGAATATTGAGTTTTCCCAGCACTAGTTATTGAAAGGCTATCTTTTCCCCCAGCATATGCTTCTGGCACTTTTGTCAAAAATGAGTCCACTCTAGGTGTGTGGATTTGTTTCTAGGTTCTCAATTCTGTTCCATTGGTCTATGTGTCTGTTTTTATGCCAGACTCTACGTATGTAAAACATACAGTCATTAGTACCATGCTGTTTGGGGTTGCTGTAATTCTGTAAAATATCAGTCATTAGTACCATGCTGTTTTGGGTTGCTATAATTCTGTAGTATATTTGAAGTCAGGTAATGTGATTCCTCCAGTTTTGTTCTTTTGCTTGAACAGCTTTGGTTATTTTTGGACATTTTATGATTCCATATATATTTTAGGATTGTTTCTTCCATTTCTGTGAAGAATATCATTGGTATTTTGATAGGCATTACACTGATTTTATATCTAAGAAAGCAAAAGGAATGTTCTCAAAAATCTACCAAAATTAACAAGTGCAGCAAGATTGCAGGATACAAGATCAATATGCCAAAATCAATCATCTTCTTTTGCCATTGACTTGATGTAAAAAACAAATCAGTTATTTTCTCTAAACTGGTAATTAATAATCTGAAATGAAATAATAAGGCAATTCCACCTAAAATTGCACTAAAAAATTAAAACATTTGTGAATAAATTTAACAAAGGAAGATTAAACTCACACTTTAAAAACTACAAAATACCAGTGAAAGAAACTAACGAAGACTTAAATGAATACAAAGACATCTCATGTTCATGGATCTGAGCTCTAGTATTGTTAAGATAATAAGATTCTCCAAATTGATTTACTGATTAAATGTAATCTCTATCAAATTCCCAGCTGGATTGGTTGCAAAAATTGGTAAGTTGATCTTAAAATTCACATGGAAATTGATGGAATGTAGAATAGCTCAAACACACCATTTTTAAAAACAAGAAGAAATTTGGAAGACTCTTACTTCCTTATTTCATATTTATCCAAGCTACAGTAATTAAGATACTTTTGTACCTACAAAAAGATAGACACACACAGATCAATGGAACAGACATGACAGATAAATAACAGCATGTATTGACGAAGATGAGGAGAAACTGTAACCCTCATACACTCTTGGTAGGACTGTAAATGGTGCAGCTGTTTTAGAAAACAGCCTGACAGTCTCTCAAATATTAAACATAAAGTTAACATATGACCCAGTAATTCTATGCCTACTTATATAACAAAGAGCAATGAAAATATATATGCACATAAAAACTTGTACACAAGTATTTATAGTATTATTATTCATAATAGCTACAAAGTAGAAACAACTCAAATATTCATCAATTGATGAATAAAATAAAATGTGGTATATTCATAACTGAAATATAATTTGGTAATAGAAATTAAAAAAGTACTGATACATTCTATAATATTGATGAACATTAAAAATACTGTACTAAGTAAAAGAAGGAAACGAAAAGAAAATAATGAGAGGGGAAGAGTCTGGGGTTGTCACACTGAAAACATACAGTCATTAGACTTAGTATTGATAACTCAAGAGAAGGTCAGTTAAGGTATAAGGAGACTAATGATTTGTATTGAGGCCTGTTTCATCTAGAAGGAGAGTCGTGGCAGTGCAATGGTGAATTTGATCAGTTGCTCAGTAGTTTAAACTGCTCTAGTGTCTCTTTTTTATTCTGAAGTTCTTAAAACCTGTTAAAAGGCAGGGATCTCATTCTTAAGAAATATGTCTTTCCCAAGAGAATGATTTGAGTGTTTATATTTTCTTAGATTTAAAAAAAGCAGCTTACTTTTGCATTCATTTAAAAAGTAATACGTGATTTCTGGGTGCGGTGACTCATACCTACAATCCCAGGATTTTGGGAGACGAAGGCAGGCAGATCACCTGAGGTCAGGCATTTGAGACCTGCCTGGCCAAAATGATGAAACTCTGTCTCTACTAAAAATACAAAAAAATTAGCTGGGCGTGGTGGTGGGCACCTGTAAACCCAACTACTGGGGAGGCTGAGGCAGAATTGCTTGAGCTTGGGAGGTACAGGTTGCAGTGAGCTGAAATCGTGCTACTGCACTCAAGCCTGGGTGACAGAATAAGATGCTGTCTCAAAAAAAAAAAAAAGTAATACATGATTTTTATAGGATTATTAGAGAATACATATAAGTGTAAGAACAAAAGTCCTATTACTCAAAACCAAATAACTATTAAACTGTTAATACTTTTGTATATCTTTGTCAGACTTTTTTCTGCTTTCATTTTTTGCAAAGGAGTGACAATACTAAATTTTGTACATTAAAAAAAAGCAAGTCCACATTTAAGCAAATTATTTGAAAACATTATATATAATAACATCACATTATTGCATTATAATTTGTCCATTACCATTCACTATTATCATTTAGGTTGTTTCCAAATTTAGTTATTATAAACAACGTTGCAAAGTTTCCTGTGGATAATGGTTTTTCCATGCTTCCTTAGAATAGATTTTTAGAAACTGGGTTAAAGGATAATAATATCTTTAGGTATGGTATACATACATATATGAATTGTTTTCCAAGAGTTGTGCTAATTTATACCTACCCACAGTATAAGAAAATACCTGTTTCTGGACATTTTCACAAACATGTCATCTTACCCTCATAAGCACTATTGTCTTAGTGAGTCTTTAGAACATGAGTCTAAAATTACACTCATAACTTATATTGAAAGAAGAGCTCATTATAAGTTTCATAAAAGGAGAAATTAATATTTGCTATAAAGGCTTTGCATAGTTTTATGAGATAAAGGCACTACACATTAAATAGGAGTAAAGTTAATTTTTCTTACTCTGGAAAAGAATGGGTTTGTATCAGCTTGAGTCAAATCAAAAAACTATTTTGGCCATTTCTACTATTAGCAAGGCACTGTAATTAATTTAAGAAAGTATGAAGAATTATAAGAAGCTTATAGTTTGTTTGGGAAGCTGTAAGCACAAAAGTAGTTCAATAACCATATGAGATTTAAATAAATAGTTTCAGAAAACAGCAGAAGAGTTGTTCATGGTCTGCACAAAATTATTTGTCAAACATATAATACAGAAAAATGAAGCCTCTGGAAATTCAGATGAGAGAGAGATCACTTCAGGTTAGAATAAGACTTACAGAACTTACTAAATATATAGAAAACCTAGAAAACTCTTGGTCTTTCCATTATTCAAAAGTCTTTGAACTATAAGCATCAGTATTTTAAAAAATTCTGTTTAGTGTTTATCACATTTAATCATTTTATTTTTAGATTATTGGTTTTTTTCTTTTTATTATTTCTACTTCAAGACTAACTTCTAACAAATTATCTTGTGATAGATTACACTAAACACGTCCCTGCATTGAGTAGTTAAGCACAACTATGGTTCACCTAGTCTGATCATCAGGGCTTTTTTCCCTTGATATGTATTTGTTCTTGGAGCATCTATTATAATATAATGGTGAATCAGTTGGTGCTAGGTTCTGTTGTTTCATATCCATGACATGAAAAAATATCTTTCTTGGATAGTAGAATATTATTTGTGCTAAAGAAATGTCACTATCAATGCTGGCAGCCCACTTTACTCAATGCTATGAATGAATTTCCATCTTATTACTGTGAAGAAATCACTTTTTTAAAGGTCTGAAGTTTATACACACACACACAAACATAAAACACACTTTTATGGTTCCTAAAAAATGTCATAGTTGATGAGTTATTTGAGATGAGAAAGCACTTATAATAAACTTGAAAAGCTTCAGAATCTGCTATCCACAAATTTACCGTTTGTACTATAGAGTGAATGTGTCCCCCAAAATTCTTGTGTTGCAAACGTAATCCCCAATGCAACAATGCAGAGAAGTAAGTTTCAAGAAGTGATTGGGTGATGAGGACTCTGCCCTCATCAATGAATTCATGTTGTTATCATAGGAGTGGGTTCATTACTGTGAGAGTGAGTTTGTTATAAAAGTGAGCTTCCTCTATCTTATACACATGCTCTATTGCTCTTCTGATTTTGGCTATTGGGATGATGTGGCAAATAGGTCCTCACCAGATGTAGGCACCTTGACCGTGGACTTCCCAGTCTCCAGGACTGTGAGAAATACAAATTTTTCTTTATAAATTATGCAATCTGTGATATTCTGTTATAGCAACACAAAATGGACTAAGATAATTCCCATATTCAGAAGACTAAATGCAAAATAGGAGAGTTCTCAACACCTGAATATTCATTACCCAATCAAAAGTTCGAACAGCATAAAATACTGACTGATACATGCATCACTCACTAATTGGGCCATTCTCAAAAATCCTTCACCACTCAACATTAAAGAGCCTGTCCTTACTCTTCATGACAAAAGTTTTGTTGGTCAGTATTTCTCCAATCATTGGATGGTGTAAACATATCTGTTCTTTTGGGATGCTATCCACGCCTATAAAAAATATGCAAATTTACTCAAAGTCAATATTGGGAAAGATGTGGGATTTCATGGAGCTAATTAAATATTTGAACACTACTCAAATCACAAATAAAGCCAGTAAGACCAGTTAAAAAGTGAATTAAAGAAAATAACCAAGGATCATAATGCAATGGGTATTTGAAAGAAGAAAAATATAAACATTAAAGATTGGAGACACCTTTTGAAAAACTAAAAAACACTCTGAAAATTTTTGCAAAAAAAGAGAACCTCTTTTAAACTATAATAGAAAGTTAAACAATAAAGGTACGATGTCATATTGCATTATCATCAACTTTGTTAAAAATTACAAAAATGTAAATTAAAATGTCATTCATCCTTTGCTGCTCTTCATTTTTCCCACAGTTAAAATTATAACTTGCATTTAAATAGCCTTCAGTTTAATATTTTTCATAATTAAGTCCCACTAAACTTACCACTACTATTTACCATAAATCTTTGGTTCCTATTTCATTTACATGCCTTGTCCAGGCACCAATTATTTGTAAATAACAATAATAATAATAAAGGACAAGTCACAGAAATAACTTTGCTTCTTAAAAATGAGTACAACCAGATTAAATGAATTCCTTTTTTAAACCAGAGGCAAACCTTAATTAATTCTGCTCATAAACAAAGCATTCATAGTTCTGGTAAAGTGTTAAAGAAGAAAGCAATGTCCATTATCTGCAATCTTTATTTATACAATGATAGTTTCCAATGCAGAGAGTGTAGGGAGTAGGGTGAGCAAGTGATTACAGCTCACCTAAATAAACAGGGGTCTGCAAAGTCTGGAAAATTAAAATCAATGAGAAGTTATATGGTAAGTCAGCTCATCAGCTCAGGGATCGAAATGCAGAAGAAATATGATCATAACTCTGATGAACCTTGGCACAACATTTCTCAGCAGCTAAAGTTTTTAAAAGATATATTAAAAGTCAAATGGCATACATGAATATGAAATAATCAATATATCAGATGATAAAAAGCAAGAATCATTCAGAAAGTAGTAAAAATCAATGATAGTTTCCCAAAATGGTAAGAAAATATGTTCATGTATTAAAAGGGAAAAAAGCTTTAAGTTAAATAATCCAACTACTAAATCAAATGGCAGATTTCATGTCTGTAAGAACACTTTAGTCATAGTAACTGTAAATTCTTTTAATTGAAATATTATTGATAAATACTATATGGATACCTGAAAATACTGATAATAAAAAGAAGTGTTTGCTGCTGTTAAAACTTATTAAAATTTTTACTAAGTTAAACAGTAATCTGAAGAAAGAGTAGAAAAAAAAACGAATAAAGTGATTATGTATAAAAACGTAATGAATTAGAGGCCAGGCGCAGTGGCTCACATCTGTAATCCTAGCACTTAGGGAGGTCGAGGTGGGTGGATCACTTGAACTCAGGAGTTCCAGACCAGCCTAGGCCACATGGTAACACCTTGTCTCTATTTTAAAAAAAAATGTGGTGAATTAGAGTACATGCCCCAGAAAACAGTTGTGATGTGATAATATGGGCATATTATTCTCAGATATTCTCATTATTCAAGAAGATCCAAAGATCTGGATTTTAACATAATATGTCTTAACTTTGAAAGATTATGTGAGGCCAATGATACAAGCCTGTTGGATGAATCTGGCCCATAAGCAAGAGATTTTTAAATCTAATATTTTGGTTATGTTTGGCTAATTTACATCTACAATAAAGCAAGTGGATGTTTCAAACAGTTTAGTCCAATTTTCTCATGTCAATTCTATTAGTATTATTCTTTTTGTAAGTTTACAAAATTCAAAATGCTAAGATCTTAATCAGCTTTCATTTCTAAATGTTTTGATATTAGGCAGGAGGCAGATGAGAAAAAAGAGGTTGTATGTGCACTGGAACTTGTGAACAAGAACAGCTACCATGTCAAAGGTATATAACTGTTATTGACATGACTTTTTCTACTGTCTTTCAGTTATCCCTCAGTTTTTCAGAATAACAGACTGCTGTAAACTAAGCTGTCTATTTGTTTGAGGAGCAGATGGGGAAAGTAGCTACTTTAAAATGTGATTAGAATATGAGGCCTCTGTTTAGTATTTATTTTTCTTTTTAAGCTTCAGATTTGAGGCTTAAGCAACTTTAATTAAGGGAAGAAGGACCAGACAGCTGCTGTAGCCCTAGTCTGCTGCTATGTTTCTGCACAGGGAAGGCTGTAACAGACAGCAAACACATAACCAACTCTATCATTTGCCAAGGCTGTGAGGAAAAAGTCTCTCATCTATTGTTGGGGAGATGGCAGTGTGGGTATACAACCCTTATGGAGAGCAACTAGCCAACATCTAACCAAATTAAAAATACATTTACTATTTTGTATTCTGATTATGCAGTAGATACACAAATCTATGTATATATTAAAACTGATAGAACAATACATCAAAAAAAAAGAAAAAGTCATTTTACAATCTGATGACTTAAGAACAAAAAAAGAAAAAAAGAAAGTGAGCCTGGCATCAGGTTTGTAGTCACTTTTTGGTTAATAATCCCAGCATCTTAAAGGTGGCAGTGCAGACAAGACCCATCCATTATCTCATCTAATTTTATAATTATTCTATTGAGATAGGGACCAGACTCCACTTTTCATAGAAGATGATACCAAGGCTCCATGAGGGGAAGTAAGTTGCCCAAAGTCATGCACCAAGAGACGGATGAAACACATATCAAATCCGAATCTGCCTGCACAACATGGCCACCAGGTTCCTTCCCTGATGCCCTCATTATCTGTTGTTTTGAGGTGATTGAAACAATAGAAAATTCTTAAAAATATGCATTCACTCTTTGACTCAGTAATCATACTTTTGGCAATGTATCTTAGAGACATCCTGTGTATATACAAAATGACAATATTTAAGGTTATTTATGGTGCTAGTGTTTACATCAGCAAAATATTGAAAAAAAGTATTCCTTTATGAGGGGGTGGTTAAATAAGCAATGGCATATACTTCTAATGTAATAAGATGCAGCTCTAAAGAGGAATGAAGAAGCTCTGTATGTGTGGAGATTTAATCCCCCAAACTCTAATATAAATTATTCAATAAAAAAAAGCAAGGGCAAAATGGTATACATAGTAGGCCACCGTTTGTGTAAGAAAGGGGAAAATACATCTGTATCTACATTATTATATTTCTGTTTCTATAACCAAGCATCAGAGGGGTACAAAAAAAACCAGTGATAGTGGGGACCAGAAGTGGGTGCTGGTGGGGGCACACCAGAACAGGATAAAAGCAGAATACTCAGTGTATACCTTTAAATATTGTTTAGATTTTTTGAATCAAATGTGGCAAGTTAGGAAGATAGGTAAGAAAGAAAGGGGTTAAAAGGCAGCTGAGTTCGGCTGTGTTTGTGTGCTAACTTTTTTGTGGGCTCCCAAAAGCAGCAATTTTACTTTAACATTTCTACTGCTCTAGCAAGCACAGGCATGGTCCATTTAGAGTATCTTTGGCTACATTTGCATGTGAAGGAGGAGGAGAAAACTGTACTGGGGACTTCAGTAGAGAGCACATTTCTTGTGACTTAAAATAGGGCCATCAGTGAAGGATAAATGGCTTAGTTCTTAGAGTTGTTCGGCATATTCCACTAATAGTATGTGACAATTTCATCTGAATTGGAAAGGAAATGCCTGCTGTACTTACCTCACCTCTAAAATCAAGTTTCCCATTTCTGCTTCAAATTGCTGAAAGCTAAATATTGTATGCTGTGGCTCAAAGAGCAAAGGATTCTAATACTTTGGTCTTAGCAGTTAAAGGTGTCAAATACAAATACCAGATAATGTATATCTACTTCACTCTCATCCCCTAAGAATCATTATTTGTAAAACTGTTGATGAGAATTTTTCTTTTACTACAGGAAGTGCAGGATGGATTGGAGATTCAACCACTTTCCAGGCTCAGGTTTACCTACTTTCCATATGACTATGTAAAAATGGAAGGAAGCTGCTGTAACAAAGACATGCACTCATAGCTTACATATCTAGCAATTTACAGTTTATAGACTGCATTCTCATACCTTATTGCATTTAAGCTTTACAAACACTCTGATATGTAGGTGTTACCATCTCTGTTTTATGAATAAAGAAACTGCCATCCAATAAGGTGAGGTGACTGGATAATGGAAGAGGCCAGACTTGAACCTAGATGTTCGATTTTGAGGCCAAATGATTTTTCAGTACTATACAGCTTTATATAATTATCAATGCCTGGCATAAAAATACACTGACTAATATAGAGATAACTAATAATTGTATCTGATTGGGGGGCTAAGTCTTAAAAGTCAATCTATGTGGAAAAAATATCCAGTCAAAATTACTTTTGAGGAATATTTAAATGACCCAGAAAGTACAGAAATACGGTCTAGGGGAGGTTTAACAACCTTGATAATATTTAATTTAAAAGTACAAATTAATATATTATATATAGTAAGATATGTCTCTAAAATATATTATGCTGCATGTATTTTACAAAAGAGAATGGCTATATGTGAATTTATACATTAAGCATGTATATTATGCAATTCCACTGTACAAATAATGGCTAACATTCATTGAGGGTTCACAATACTATGGTAATTATATATATATATGTATATGTATATATATATACACACACATTATATATACATTATATATAATATATATACATAATTTTTTAACCTTGAACAACATGTGTTTTTGAAATTTCATTTAATCCTTTAAAGATGTCTATGAAGTAGATATGTCATAAATACAGATGAGGAAACAAAGGTTTTGAAAGGATGAGTCATGCAGGAAGCAAATGTCAATGCCATGATTTGAATCCATCCAATTTGAGTCTAGAAGTCATGCCCCCAGAACATGAATTGGTATTCTTATTCTTGTTTTGCTGCAGCATATCTATGCATTAAACAAAAAAATAGAATGAACCATATATATGCCAAAGATGATGGGTTTGGCAAAGATTCATATCCTAATTTCCAAATACGTAAGTGCAAACTGTTTTGACAGGATACTGGTCAAGATGATACTGGCAATAGACATTTTAGAGGCTTCTCTGTTTGAAACAGTACTCAGCAATTACAGATAAAGTATAAGCTACATTACTGACAAAGTATAACAGAATAAAGTATAAGAGATATAGTAAAGAAAAAAAAATCAAGTTACTGCTGTACTAAAAATAAAAGTCACTGTGTAACAGAATACAAGTAGTATGTAAGGCTGACATTATAAAATAGTTAAGCTCCAGGTCTGGCAGCAGTCAGATGCAACAAGGGTTAATATTGCATGTTAGTGGAGATTAAAAAGAACCACCTGGCAAAAGACTTTACCAAGTCTCAGTGCATAAAAATGGCACTAAGATGTGATTCCCCAAACTGTGAAAAGAAGCTGAAAAAAGCTTTTGGGGATAAACCATTATATAAAATCAGGAAGACAGAGGAGGCAGACAAATCCTAGCTCCTAAAACTTAAGCCAACCCACCCACTGACTCAGTGATTGGGACAAACAGAAGGAGATAGAGATAGAGCGCAAAAAAAAGGCACCATCAAGATGCACCTGCAAACTGATTTCCAAAGCACTCAAGGAAAACTAAAGCTAAGAAAGTCAACAAACACAATTGAAAGAGCATGAATGTTTTAAAAAAAATGTGAGGAAATATATTTACAGAGCAATCAGAAAACATTATAAAAATAAGAGTTGAAGATTCATACAGAAGGAAGAAATATCTTTAAAAAATAAATTTTGAAACAAAATCAAAAGAAAATATAAGAATTGATATATACAAAAAGTATGACAAAAATTCTTGGAAACTGAAATTTATTATTTCAAAAAGAAAATCCTAGCCGACAGGATATATATATCCAAAGGATTATAAATCGTTCTACTATAAGGACACATGCACACGAATATTCATTGCAGCACTGTTTATAGTAGCAAAGACCTGGAACCAACCCAAATGCCCATCAATGATAGACTGGCCAGGGAAAATGTGGCACATATACACCATGGAATATTATGCAGCCATCAAAAACGATGAGTTCGTGTCCTTTGTAGGGACATGGATGAACCTGGAAAGCATCATTCTCAGCAAACTGACGTAAGAACAGAAAGTCAAACACCGCATGTTCTCACTCATAGGTCGGTGTTGAACAATGAGAACACATGGACGCAGGGAGAGGAGCATCACAAACTTAGGTCTGTTGGGGGGAAATAGGGAAGGGACAGCAGGGGGTGGGAAGTTGGGGAGAGAGACCATGGGGAGAAATGCCAGATATAGGTGATGGGGAGGAAGGCAGCAAATCACACTGCCATGTGTGTACCTATGCAACAATCTTGCATGTTCTTCACATGTACCCCAAAACCTAAACTGCAATAAAAAAAAAAGAAAAAGAAAAGGATATAGTAGAAAAGGCACTTAGTAAACTGAAAAACAGGATTGAGCAATTCACTGAGAATGTGATACAGAGATACAGAGAGATGAAAACTAAAATAGTGTTAAAAGTCATGGAGGATACAGGCCTTAACACAGAGTAAATTTTAGAAACAGAATAGAGAAGACATGGCAGACAGGAATGTTTGCATAGATAATGTCTAAGATATTCCCAGTACCAAAGATCAGTAGAATATCTTAGATTAAAAGCATCATTATCATCAAATCCAGAGACGGTAAAATCTATAAAAATAAATCCACATCTCAAGCCACCATAGAACAAGCACAAAATCAAAGTTAATAAGAAGTCTTAATGCTATCAGAGAGAAAAAGATGATTTGTAAGGTAGCAATAGTTAAATGGTAGATTTATTATCTCTCAGAAGACACCAAAAGATATTAGAGTCTGATCGTCAAACTGCTGAGGGAAAAATAACTGTAGCCTAAATACTTAAAACTAGCTAAATTACTATTAGGCAGTGAGGCCAAAATAAAGATATTTTCAGAACTACAAAAATGAGTTTACCTGCTATATGTGCTTGCTGAAATAACTACTTCTCACAGCAAGAAAACAACTTTAGGCCAGGGGTGGTGGCTCATGCCTGTAAACCTAGCACTTTGCGAGGCTGAGATGAGTGGATCACTTGAGGGCAGGAGTTCGAGGCCAGCCTGGGCAATATGGCAAAACCCCTCTCTAACAAAAATACAAAAATAAGCTGGGTGTAGGGGCACACACCTGAGGTCTCAGCTACTCAGGAGGCTGAGGTGGAAGGATTGCTTGAGCCTGGGTGATCAAGGCTGCAGTGAGCTGTGATTGTGCCACTGCACTTCAGCCTGGGTGACGGAGTGAGATATCCAACTCAATGAAAATGAAATAAAGAGCAAAGAAAAAGAAAACTGAACATTGAGGGAAGGTAAGACACATAAGAAGTAATTGTGAGGATGGAAATCAAACTACTGTCCCTTTTAAAATAAAATTGGCAAAACACAAAGGTGAATTAAATTCTAGAAAAGAACTGTAAAGAAAGCAGATAAAAATGTGCAAGGATTGTTTAACTAAAGGATACACTAAATGATTTTAGACTCTGTGAGAAAAATAATACAGCTCACATGTATATCAAAATGTATGGTTAATTTTTTTTTCGTTTTTTCTTTTTTTGGTTGTTTCTTTGGAGTTAGTTTTTGAAAGAATAGAAATACAAATCTATAGCTTCCAAACCAGGAAATCAGAAAAAAGAAAAAAGCAGAAGTAGCTAAAAGAAATATCTGTTCAACAGATGGCATGAAAGAAGGAAAAAAAGTGAATAAAAATTAAACAAAACCACAATAAAATGGTTAAAATGAGCCCAAATCCAGGTGTGAGTATGTGCCTCTAGTCCCAGCTCCTTGGGAGGTTGAGGCAGGAGGATCACTTGAGTCCAGGAAGTTTGAAGCTGTAGTGCACTGTAAGTGCACCAGTCAATAGCCACTATACTCCAACTATCCAACATAGAGAAATCTCACCTCTTAAAAAAAAAGAGTCCAAATGTATAACTATGATAAATTAACTTCTTAAAGGAAACATACTATCAGGATGGAATTAGAAAAATAAATCCAGTTTCATGATGTTCAGATGAGACACATCTAGGGCTAAATGAAAATAAAGAAGAATGGAAATGATATTTCAGGCAAATATTAGCCAAAAGAAAAGTAGCAAAGCAATACTGTGACAGTGGATTGTGGGTGCCATCTTGACTGGATGAAGGGATACTCAGACAGCTGGTAAAGCATTAATTAATCTCAATGTTTCAGTAGGCACTGTGCCTGACCTTTTTCTGCTGAAGGAGAAACTTAGATGGTTTTGCTTTGTTTTTATTTTTTACAGAGACAGGGTCTTCCTTGTTGCCCAGGCTGTAGGGCAGTTGTGCAGTCATAGCTCACTGCACCCTTGAACTCCTGTGCTTAAGTGATCCTCCTGTCTTGACCCTCCAAGTAGCTAGGACTATATAGGCTCATGCCACTACACCCAGATAGCTTTTTCTATTTTTTAGAAATGGGATCTCACTATGTTGCCCATGTTGGTCTTGAACTCCTGACCTCAAGTGATCCTCCCAACTTGCCTCCCAGTGTTGGAATTACAGGTGTGAGCTACTGAACCTTGATGGCTTCATTTTTGATTAGAATGACTAGGCTGTCCCAGTGTGTTTGTGATAGTATTCCTAGAGGAGACTGGCATGTGAGTTGGTGAAGTGAGTGGAAAAGATCCACCCTCAATGTGGGTGGGCACCATCCAATTGCTTGGGGACCAGATGGAACGAAAAAAATGCAGGAAGGGCAATTTTTCACCACTTCTCTCCCAGAGTCATGACACCCTTCTCCTGCCTTTGGACTTCAGAACTCCAGGTTCTCCAACCTCTGAACTCCAGGACTGACACCAGTGACCTACTGGGCTCTCAGGCCTTCAGCCTTAGACTGATACTTACACTATCAGCTTCTTTGGTTCTGAGGCCTTCATACTTGGACAGAGTGAGATCAGCTTTCCTGGTTCTTTAGCTTGCAGTCTATGGTGGGACTTCTCTGCCTCCATAATCAAGTGAGCCAATTCCCCTAATAAATCCCTCTTCACATACCTCTAGATATATCCTACCAGTTCTGTCTCTAGGGAGCCCTGACTAAAACAAATAATTAAACAAAATAGAATTTAGGGCAAGTAAATAAGCATTAAATGAGAAAAAAGTGGCATTAAAAAATGTATGAAGATTTTTAAATGATGGCCTGAATATACTTAAAAGCATACAAATTACCAAAAGAAATGGCAAAATCCACAGACACAGTGAGAGATTTTCACATACACCTACACAACTCTATCAAAATCTGATGAATTATATGGATAAAAATTAGTAAAAATAGATTTGAACAACACCATCAACAAGCCTCTCTATCAGGTATATGTACCTGTACTAAAAAATAGAGAATTCCTTTAAAACATACACAGAGACTATTCATGAAAACAGATCAAACACTAAACCTCAAAATAAGCCCAAATAAGTGCCAAAGAATCAGAATCATATAAACCAGACTTCTGATCATAATATCATAATAACAATAAGGATGAACCTCAAGTACATTATATTAAGTGAAAGAAGATAGAAAAAAGGCTACATATGGTATAATTATGTTTATATGTCAGTCTGGAAAAAGCAAAACTACAGGGACAGAAAACAAATCATTGGTTTCCAAGGGCTGAAGTTGGGAGAGGAGTTTACTACAAAGGGACCCAAGAAAATTTTCATGGGTGATGGAGGTTCTATATCTTGACTACGGTGGTGGTTAAATGAATGTGTACAATATGCCAAAACTCAGAACTATACACTAAGAAGGTGATTTGACTTTATGCAAATTATATCTCAATTAACCTGACATTAAAAATCCGTTCAATTAGTTAAAACAATAAAAAGCATTGCCTCAAAGCATTTATTAAATTAGAAAAACAAATATCAAAAGCTAATCAATTATGTCTCAATCAAATAAGTGAGAAAAGAAATAATAGTAAATAAAAGAAAGAAGAAAGAGGGAAAAAACAATGATATAGACCAATCTCTAGCAGGACTGATGATGAAAATGAAACAGGCACAAATAATAGGCAGTATGAATGAAAAAGGGTACATAATACAGATAAAGTAAACACAAAAAACTACATTGCTTGAGTAAACATAGGTAAAGTAGAGACAAAAAAATTACATTGCTTGAGGCCAAGAGTTCAAGAGACCAGCCTGGGCAATATAGTGAGACCCTATCTCCAAAAAAAAAAAAAGGTTACAGAATATTAAAACCAACTTTAGGACATATTTGACAGCTTGGATGAACTGAACAATTTTTACATATATTTATATTTGTTTATATTATATGCATAATACATATTAGCTACATACTTAAGTTTGTGTTTTCTCTGTTAAAATTTAAGTAAAGGAATGAGTTCTATGATATGCTTCCCAGTGTTATACTAAGACCAAATTTTATGATCTATATTTGTCCTAAACTCTCAACAGGAATGTTTCCCCTATCATCCAAATAGTATTAATATTTTTAGACTCAAGGCTTTGAACTTTCCATAAGTTCTTACCATGTCTCACAAATGTTCTTTACTTGCCTTACCTTAATAATTATTGTTCATTGAACTAGATCTTACATTTCGAATTCTCAACTGGAGTTAATATAACACTCTATAAATACTGTGGACAACTGAAAATTGCCCCTTAAGAGTGATGTTGAAGAAAGGGAGACACAATTGTTCTCCAAAGGCATAGAGCCAAAAGAAACTGAGTGTACCAAAACGAGAGAAAATACAAACTTTCTCCTCTTCTTTGGGTTTAAAATTTTAAAATAACCAATGGAATTTTTACCCAAAATTCTAATATCCTGATACTGAAAACATGCAGAACTGCTCTTTAAAGGTAATAAAGAAAAGTCATCATACATATTTTAAAAAGGCACATTCTAAGGAGTCATATCAAATATTTCTTTGTGAAACAGATTTCTGTCAAGAAAGCAAATTCCTTCAAAAAATCTCTTACATGATAACTAAGGGCAATGTATAATTCTCAGGTGGAACCCAGACTGGAAAAAGAAATTGCTATAAAAAGACATTACCGAAATAATTGGAAAAATTTAAACATGGACTATATTAATATTGTATCAATATTAAATTTTCCGAATTTCACAACTATTTTAAATCATGTAAATGAATGGCCTAGTTCAGAGATACATGCTTAAGTATTTAAGTAAAAGTTTATAAGGTTTGCAATTTACTCTTCAACAGCAAAATAAGTGATGTGTATATATATATATACACACACACATATATATACATATATATACGTGTATATATATGTATATATATGTATATATATGTATATGTGTATATATATATATATATATACACACACACACATGATAAGAGATAAACTAAATATGGCAAATGCTAATTGATTAATCTAAATTAAAAGTAATAATATTAATTATAGTACCCTTACAAATAGTCTATAGCTTTGTCACTTTTCAAAATAAAGTTCTATTTTTATTTATTTATTTATTTATTTATTTATTTATTTTAGATAGGGTCTCACTCTGTCACTTAGGCTGGAGTGCAGCAACATGATCATAGCTTACTCTAGCCTCCAACTCCTAAGCTCAGGCCTCTCCCACTAGAACTACAGGCATGCACCACTACATGTGGCTAACTTTTTGTTTGTTTGTTGATAGAGACAGGGTCTTGCTTTGGTGTCTAGGCTAGTCTCAAACTCCTGGCATCAAGTGATCCCCCTGTCTTGGACTCCCAAAGTGATGGGAATACAGACATGAGCTACCATGCTCGGCCAAGGTTTAAAAAATAGCCAAAACAAAAATATAAATATCCAAGAATGTTTCAAATTAAAACATTTTCAATAAAATATGAGAAAACTTAGAAACTGTGAAAAATATAAAATCAGAAAATACTACTTTTAAATAAAAATTAACAAATATGTAACAAGCAATAAATGCTGTAAGCAGGAAATACGTGATTTTAGAAGACTGTTTTGAGAAATTATCCTAGAACGCATATTAAAATAATAAAGAAAAAAGGGCCAAGAAAAAAAGTGATTTCCAGGCTATGGTTAACTTTATACATCAACTTAGCTAGGTTATGGTATACAGTTCCTGGCTCAAGTACCAGTTTAGATGTTGCTGTGAAGGTAAATTTTAGATGTGATTAAAGTTTAGATCAGTATACTTTGAGTAAAGCATATTACTCCCATAAAGTGGATAAGCCTCATCCAATCAGTTGAAAGTCTTTAGAGAAAAGAATGAGGTCTCCTGTGAAGAAATTCTCCCTAGACTGCTTTGGGTTACAAGACTTTAATATCCCCTTCTGGCTGGGCGCTATGGCTCATGCCTGTAACCTCAGCACTTTGGGAGGCCAAGGAGGGCAGATCACCTGAAGTCGGGAATTCGAGACCAGCCTGACCAACATGGAGAAACCCCGCCTCTACTAAAAATACAAAATTAGCTGAGCGCAGTGGCGTATGCCTATAATTCCAGTTACTCAGGAGGCTGAGGCAGGAGAATCGTTTGAACCCAGGAGGTGGAGGTTGCAGTGAGCCAAGATCACGCCATTGTACTCCAGCCTGGGCAACAAGAGTGAGACTCCATCTCAAAAAAAAAAAAAAAAAATCCCCTCTTGCAGAAATTTCCAGCCTGCTGGTCTGCTCTATATGTAACACTTGCCCACCCCACGATCACATGAGACAAGTCTTCAAAATAAATCTCTCTATATATACATCTCACTACTTCTGTTTCTCTAGAGAACTCTGATTAATAGAGAGAGAAATCCAGGAGTCCAATAATAAAAATGTGAATAGGTGAGAAGATGATGGAAGGGAAGTAATAATCAAAGAAATACTACTGGGAATTATCCGGAAATAAAGAAAAATATAAATTTTCATACTCAAAGGCTGTAGTCAAATGCAGTCAAAAAAGACAACTAGAATAATCTAGTGATGTTTATGAATTTAAAGAATTTAAAGAATAAAGGAAAACAAAAATCTTATATGAGTTGCATAAGAAAACACATAATCTAAACCAAAAAATAATCAGATCAACATCAGACTTCTCTCACACAGCCATATGGAAGAAAACAGGCTGCGTGTGGTGGCTCATACCTGCAATCCCAGTACTTTTCGAGGCCAAGGCAGGCGGATCACCTGAGGTCAGGAGTTTGAGACCAGCCTGGGCAAGATGGTGAAACCCCGTCTCTACTAAAAATACAAAAAGTAGCCAGGCATGGTGGTGGTTGCTTGTAATCCCACTACTGGGGAGGCTGGGGCAGGAGAACTGCTTGAACCCAGGAGGTGGAGGGTGCAGTGAGCTGATATTGTGCCATTGAACTCCAGCCTCAGCAACAAGAGTGAAACTCTGTCTCTAAATAAAGAAATAAATAAATATACTCAATTAATTTTTAAGTGTGAAAGGTTTTTACAACAGAATTCTAAACCCAGCCTAGCTTTATCATTCATTTCCAAAGACACTATTTCACAGTCATGCGAGAACCCAGAAATTTTTACCATCCTTCTTAAAAAATTAGGACTTTAAAAAATGCAAAATGTTGGGAAGAGAGATCCAAGATGGCCGATTAACAACAGCTCAGGATTGTAGCTCCCAGTGAAAGCGCAGAGAGCGAGTAGACGCCGCACTTTCAGACGAATTTTTGTTGCCCATAGACTAGGAGATTCCCGGCAGAGAAGCCACACGGGTCGCCAGCGCGACTTTTTTGGCCGGCGCGGCTATTTTGCCGGCGCCCCAGCACGGCGCTTCTCGGCGCGGAGTATACGGGACGACTCCGGCTCGGCTGGTCCCGTCCCAACAAGGAGAACAGCAAAAGGAAGCGCTGAGGACTGAGAGTTTCACAGTAAGCACAGCAGAACCAGGAAGGTCCAGCTGGGCGGGGTAGGGTCGTCCGACAAAGGAAAACTAAGAAACTGAAAAATCCTCATCACCGGGAGGAGAGATCCAAGATGGCCGATTAACACCAGCTCAGGATTTCAGCTCCCAGTGAAAGCACAGAGAGCGAGTGGACACCGCAATTTCAGACGAATTTCTGTGGCCCACACACTGGGAGATTCCCGGCGGAGGAGCCACACGTGTCGCCAGCGCGACTCTTTTGGCCGGCACAGCTGTTTTGCCGGCGCCCCGGCGCGGCGCAGCGCTTCTCAGTGCAGAGTATACGCGACTGGGCGCCCTTTGAGTCAGCT